>PGTU02001733.1:0-15391 GCA_002896215.2 Cicer echinospermum
GTCCAATTAATGTTTTTAACCAATCTTGTGCATCAATAAGTTCATTTGTGTCATTGGATGAACATTTAGGTCATTTTCGTCCTCCCTAGGCTTATTCTTGTCCAATTAGGGGTTTTTAACCATCTTGTGCATCCAATAAGTGTGTTTGTGTCATTGGATGAACATTTAGGTCATTTTCCTCCTCCCTAGGCTTATTCTTGTCCAATTAGGGTTTTAAACCAATCTTGTGCATCCAATAGTTTCATTTGTGTCATTGGATGAACATTTAGGTCATTTTCGTCCTCCTAGGCTTATTCTTGTCCAATTAGGGTTTTTAACCAATCTTGTGCATCCAATAAGTTCATTGTGTCATTGGATTAACATTTAGGTCATTTTTGTCCTCCCTAGGCTTATTCTTGTCCCAATTAGGTTTTTAACCAATCTTGTGCATCCAATAAGTTCATTTGAGTCATTGGATGAACATTTAGGTCATTTTCGTCCTCCCTAGGCTTATTCTTGTCCAATTAGGGTTTTTAACCAATCTTGTGCATCCAATAAGTTCATTTGTGTCATTGGATGAACATTTAGGTCATTTTCGTCTCTCCCTAGGCTTATTCTTGTCCAATTAGGGTTTTTAACCAATCTTGTGCATCCAATAAGTTCATTTGTGTCATTGGATGAACATTTAGGTCATTTTCGTCCTCCCTAGGCTTATTCTTGTCCAATTAGGGTTTTTAACCAATCTTGTGCATCCAATAAGTTCATTTGTGTCATTGGATGAACATTTAGGTCATTTTCGTCCTCCCTAGGCTTATTCTTGTCCCAATTAGGGTTTTTAACCAATCTTGTGCATCCAATAAGTTCTTTGTGTCATTGGATGAACATTTAGGTCATTTTCGTCCTCCCTAGGCTTATTCTTGTCCAATTAGGGTTTTTAACCAATTCTTGTCCAATTAGGGTTTTTAACCAATCTTGTGCATCCAATTTGTGTCATTGTGTCATTGATGAACATTTAGGTCATTTTCGTCCTCCCTAGGCTTATTCTTGTCCAATTAGGGTTTTTAACCAATCTTGTGCATCCAATAAGTTTGTGTCATTTGTGTCATTGGATGAACATTTAGGTCATTTTCGTCCTCCCTAGGCTTATTCTTGTCCAATTAGGGTTTTTAACCAATCTTGTGCATCCAATAAGTTCATTTGTGTCATTGGATGAACATTTAGGTCATTTTCGTCCTCCCTAGGCTTATTCTTGTCCAATTAGGGTTTTTAACCAATCTTGTGCATCCAATAAGTTCATTTGTGTCATTGGATGAACATTTAGGTCATTTTCGTCCTCCCTAGGCTTATTCTTGTCCATTAGGGTTTTTTAACCAATCTTGTGCATCCAATAAGTTCATTTGTGTCATTGGATGAACATTTAGGTCATTTTCGTCCTCCCTAGGCTTATTCTTGTCCAATTTAGGGTTTTTAACCAATCTTGTGCATCCAATAAGTTCATTTGTGTCATTGGATGAACATTTAGGTCATTTTCGTCCTCCCTAGGCTTATTCTTGTCCAATTAGGGTTTTTAACCAATCTTGTGCATCCAATAAGTTCATTTGTGTCATTGGATGAACATTTAGGTCATTTTCGTCCTCCCTAGGCTTATTCTTGTCCAATTAGGGTTTTTAACCAATCTTGTGCATCCAATAAGTTCATTTGTGTCATTGGATGAACATTTAGGTCATTTTCGTCCTCCCTAGGCTTTATTCTTGTCCAATTAGGGTTTTTAACCAATCTTGTGCATCCAATAAGTTCATTTGTGTCATTGGATGAACATTTAGGTCATTTTCGTCCTCTCCCTAGGCTTATTCTTGTCCAATTAGGGTTTTTAACCAATCTTGTGCATCCAATAAGTTCATTTGTGTCATTGGATGAACATTTAGGTCATTTTCGTCCTCCCTAGGCTTATTCTTGTCCAATTTAGGGTTTTTAACCAATCTTGTGCATCCAATAAGTTCATTTGTGTCATTGGATGAACATTTAGGTCATTTTCGTCCTCCTCCCTAGGCTTATTCTTGTCCAATTAGGGTTTTTTAACCAATCTTGTGCATCCAATAGGTTCATTTTGTGTCATTGGATGAACATTTAGGTCATTTTCGTCCTCCCTAGGCTTATTCTTGTCCAATTAGGGTTTTTAACCAATCTTGTGCATCCAATAAGTTCATTTGTGTCATTGGATGAACATTTAGGTCATTTTCGTCCTCCCTAGGCTTATTCTTGTCCAATTAGGGTTTTTAACCAATCTTGTGCATCCAATAAGTTCATTTGTGTCATTGGATGAACATTTAGGTCATTTTCGTCCTCCCTAGGCTTATTCTTGTCCAATTAGGGTTTTTTAACCAATCTTGTGCATCCAATAGGTTCATTTGTGTCATTGGATGAACATTTAGGTCATTTTCGTCCTCCCTAGGCTTATTCTTGTCCAATTAGGGTTTTTAACCAATCTTGTGCATCCAATAAGTTCATTTGTGTCATTGGATGAACATTTAGGTCATTTTCGTCCTCCCTAGGCTTATTCTTGTCCAATTAGGGTTTTTAACCAATCTTGTGCATCCAATAAGTTCATTTGTGTCATTGGATGAACATTTAGGTCATTTTCGTCCTCCTAGGCTTATTCTTGTCCAATTAGGGTTTTTAACCAATCTTGTGCATCCAATAAGTTCATTTGTGTCATTGGATGAACATTTAGGTCATTTTCGTCCTCCCTAGGCTTATTCTTGTCCAATTAGGGTTTTTAACCAATCTTGTGCATCCAATAGGTTCATTTGTGTCATTGGATGAACATTTAGGTCATTTTCGTCCTCCCTAGGCTTATTCTTGTCCAATTAGGGTTTTTAACCAATCTTGTGCATCCAATAAGTTCATTTGTGTCATTGGATGAACATTTAGGTCATTTTCGTCCTCCCTAGGCTTATTCTTGTCCAATTAGGTTTTTAACCAATCTTGTGCATCCAATAAGTTCATTTGTGTCATTGGATGAACATTTAGGTCATTTTCGTCCTCCCTAGGCTTATTCTTGTCCAATTAGGGTTTTTAACCAATCTTGTGCATCCAATAAGTTCATTTGTGTCATTGGATGAACATTTAGGTCATTTTCGTCCTCCCTAGGCTTATTCTTGTCCAATTAGGGTTTTTAACCAATCTTGTGCATCCAATAAGTTCATTTGTGTCATTGGATGAACATTTAGGTCATTTTCGTCCTCCCTAGGCTTATTCTTGTCCAATTAGGGTTTTTTAACCAATCTTGTGCATCCAATAAGTTCATTTGTGTCATTGGATGAACATTTAGGTCATTTTCGTCCTCCTAGGCTTATTCTTGTCCAATTAGGGTTTTTTAACCAATCTTGTGCATCCAATAGGTTCATTTGTGTCATTGGATGAACATTTAGGTCATTTTCGTCCTCCTAGGCTTTGTTCTTGTCCAATTAGGGTTTTTAACCAATCTTGTGCATCCAATAAGTTCATTTGTGTCATTGGATGAACATTTAGGTCATTTTCGTCCTCCCTAGGCTTATTCTTGTCCAATTTAGGGTTTTTACCAAATCTTGTGCATCCAATAAGTTCATTTGTGTCATTGGATGAACATTTAGGTCATTTTCGTCCTCCCTAGGCTTATTCTTGTCCAATTAGGGTTTTTAACCAATCTTGTGCATCCAATAGGTTCATTTGTGTCATTGGATGAACATTTAGGTCATTTTCGTCCTCCCTAGGCTTATTCTTGTCCAATTAGGGTTTTTAACCAATCTTGTGCATCCAATAAGTTCATTTGTGTCATTGGATGAACATTTAGGTCATTTTTCGTCCTCCCTAGGCTTATTCTTGTGTCAATTAGGGTTTTTAACCAATCTTGTGCATCCAATAAGTTCATTTGTGTCATTGGATGAAACATTTAGGTCATTTTCGTCCTCTCTAGCTTATTCTTGTCCAATTAGGGTTTTTAACCAATCTTGTGCATCCAATAAGTTCATTTGTGTCATTGGATGAACATTTAGGTCATTTTCGTCCTCCCTAGGCTTTATTCTTGTCCAATTAGGGTTTTTACCCATCTTGTGCATCCAATAAGTGTGTTTTGTGTCATTGGATGAACATTTAGTCATTTTCGTCCTCCCTAGGCTTATTCTGTCCAATTAGGGTTTTTAACCAATCTTGTGCATCCAATAAGTTCATTTGTGTCATTGGATGAACATTTAGGTCATTTTCGTCCTCCCTAGGCTTATTCTTGTCCAATTAGGGTTTTTAACCAATCTTGTGCATCCAATAAGTTCATTTTGTGTCATTGGATGAACATTTAGGTCATTTTCGTCCTCCCTAGGCTTATTCTTGTCCAATTAGGGTTTTTAACCAATCTTGTGCATCCAATAGGTGTTTGTGTGTCATTGGATGAACATTTAGGTCATTTTCGTCCTCCCTAGGCTTATTCTTGTCCAATTAGGGTTTTTAACCAATCTTGTGCATCCAATAAGTTCATTTGTGTCATTGGATGAACATTTAGGTCATTTTCGTCCTCCCTAGGCTTATTCTTGTCCAATTAGGGTTTTTTAACCAATCTTGTGCATCCAATAAGTTCATTTGTGTCATTGGATGAACATTTAGGTCATTTTCGTCCTCCCTAGGCTTATTCTTGTCCAATTAGGGTTTTTAACCAATCTTGTGCATCCAATAAGTTCATTTGTGTCATTGGATGAACATTTAGGTCATTTTCGTCCTCCCTAGGCTTATTCTTGTCCAATTAGGGTTTTTTAACCAATCTTGTGCATCCAATAAGTTCATTTGTGTCATTGGATGAACATTTAGGTCATTTTCGTCCTCCCTAGGCTTATTCTGTCCAATTAGGGTTTTTAACCAATCTTGTGCATCCAATAAGTTCATTTGTGTCATTGGATGAACATTTAGGTCATTTTCGTCCTCCCTAGGCTTATTCTTGTCCAATTAGGGTTTTTAACCAATCTTGTGCATCCAATAGTGTGTTTTGTGTCATTGTGTCATTGGATGAACATTTAGGTCATTTTCGTCCTCCCTAGGCTTATTCTTGTCCAATTAGGGTTTTTAACCAATCTTGTGCATCCAATAAGTTCATTTGTGTCATTGGATGAACATTTAGGTCATTTTCGTCCTCCTAGGCTTATTCTTGTCCAATTAGGGTTTTTAAACCAATCTTGTGCATCCAATAAGTTCATTTTGTGTCATTGGATGAACATTTAGGTCATTTTCGTCCTCCCTAGGCTTATTCTTGTCCAATTAGGGTTTTTAACCAATCTTGTGCATCCAATAGTTCATTTGTGTTCATTTGTGTCATTGGATGAACATTTAGGTCATTTTCGTCCTCCCTAGGCTTTTCTTGTCCAATTAGGGTTTTTAACCAATCTTGTGCATCCAATAAGTTCATTTTTGTGTCATTGGATGAACATTTAGGTCATTTTTCGTCCTCCCTAGGCTTATTCTTGTCCAATTAGGGTTTTTAACCAATCTTGTGCATTCCAATAAGTTCATTTGTGTCATTGGATGAACATTTAGGTCATTTTCGTCCTCCCTAGGCTTATTCTTGTCCAATTAGGGTTTTTAAACCAATCTTGTGCATCCATAAGTTTCATTTGTGTCATTGGATGAACATTTAGGTCATTTTCGTCCTCCCTAGGCTTATTCTTGTCCAATTAGGGTTTTTAACCAATCTTGTGTGCATCCAATAAGTTCATTTGTGTCATTGGATGAACATTTAGGTCATTTTCGTCCTCCCTAGGCTTATTCTTGTCCAATTAGGTTTTTTACCAATCTTGTGCATCCAATAAGTTCATTTGTGTCATTGGATGAACATTTAGGTCATTTTCGTCCTCCCTAGGCTTATTCTTGTCCAATTAGGGTTTTTAACCAATCTTGTGCATCCAATAAGTTCATTTGTGTCATTGGATTAACATTTAGGTCATTTTCGTCCTCCCTAGGCTTATTTGTCCAATTAGGGTTTTTAATCAATCTTCTTGTGCATCCAATAAGTTTTGTGTCATTGGATGAACATTTAGGTCATTTTCGTCCTCCCTAGGCTTATTCTTGTCCAATTAGGGTTTTTAACCAATCTTGTGCATCCAATAAGTTCATTTGTGTGTCATTGGATGAACATTTAGGTCATTTTCGTCCTCCCTAGGCTTATTCTTGTCCAATTAGGGTTTTTAACCAATCTTGTGCATCCAATAAGTTCATTTGTGTCATTGGATGAACATTTAGGTCATTTTCGTCCTCCCTAGGCTTATTCTTGTCCAATTAGGGTTTTAACCAATCTTGTGCATCCAATAAGTTCATTTGTGTCATTGGATGAACATTTAGGTCATTTTCGTCCTCCCTAGGCTTATTCTTGTCCAATTAGGGTTTTTAACCAATCTTGTGCATCCAATAGTTCATTTGTGTCATTGGATGACATTTAGGTCATTTTCGTCCTCCCTAGGCTTATTCTTGTCCAATTAGGGTTTTTTTAACCAATCTTGTGCATCCAATAAGTTCATTTGTGTCATTGGATGAACATTTAGGTCATTTTCGTCCTCCCTAGGCTTATTCTTGTCCAATTAGGGTTTTTAACCAATCTTGTGCATCCAATAAGTTCATTTGTGTCATTATGAACATTTAGGTCATTTTCGTCCTCCCTAGGCTTATTCTTGTCCATTTAGGTCATTTTCGTCCAATAGGTTCATTTGTTCTTGTCCAATTTAGGGTCATTTTCGTCCTCCCTAGGCTTATCTTGTGCATCCAATAATCTTGCATTAAGTCATTGGATGAACATTTAGGTCATTTTCGTCCTCCCTAGGCTTATTCTTGTCCAATTAGGGTTTTTAACCAATCTTGTGCATCCAATAAGTTCATTTGTGTCATTGGATGAACATTTAGGTCATTTTCGTCCTCCCTAGGCTTATTCTTGTCCAATTAGGGTTTTTACCACCAATCTTGTGCATCCAATAAGTTCATTTGTGTATTGGATGAACATTTAGGTCATTTTCGTCCTCCCTAGGCTTATTCTTGTCCAATTAGGGTTTTTAACCAATCTTGTGCATCCAATAAGTTCATTTGTGTCATTGGATGAAACATTTAGTCATTTTCGTCCTCCCTAGGCTTATTCTTGTCCAATTAGGATTTTAACCAATCTTGTGCATCCAATAAGTTCATTTGTGTCATTGGATGAACATTTAGGTCATTTTCGTCCTCCCTAGGCTTATTCTTGTCCAATTAGGGTTTTTAACCAATCTTGTGCATCCAATAGGTTCATTTGTGTCATTGGATGAACATTTAGGTCATTTTCGTCCTCCCTAGGCTTATTCTTGTCCAATTAGGGTTTTTAACCAATCTTGTGCATCCAATAAGTTCATTTGTGTGTCATTGGATGAACATTTAGGTCATTTTCGTCCTCCCTAGGCTTATTCTTGTCCAATTAGGGTTTTTAACCAATCTTGTGTCCAATAAGTTTTTGCATAAATCTTTGTGTCATTGTGTCATTGGATCATTTTAGGTCATTTTCCCTCCCTAGGCTTTATTCTTGTCCCATTAGGGTTTTTAACCAATCTTGTGCATCCAATAAGTTCATTTGTGTCATTGGATGAACATTTTAGGTCATTTCGTCCTCCCTAGGCTTATTCTTGTCCAATTAGGGTTTTTAACCAATCTTGTGCATCCAATAAGTTCATTTGTGTCATTGGATGAACATTTAGGTCATTTTCGTCCTCCCTAGGCTTATTCTTGTCCAATTAGGGTTTTTAACCAATCTTCTGTGCATCCAATAAGTTCATTTGTGTCATTGGATTGAACATTTAGGTCATTTTCCTCCTCCCTAGGCTTATTCTTGTCCAATTAGGGTTTTTAACCAATCTTGTGCATCCAATAAGTTCATTTGTGTCATTGGATGAACATTTAGGTCATTTTCGTCCTCCCTAGGCTTATTCTTGTCCAATTAGGGTTTTAACCAATCTTGTGCATCCAATAAGTTCATTTGTGTCATTGGATGAACATTTAGGTCATTTTCGTCCTCCCTAGGCTTATTCTTGTCCAATTAGGGTTTTTAACCAATCTTGTGCATCCAATAAGTTCATTTGTGTCATTGGATGAACATTTAGGTCATTTTCGTCCTCCCTAGCTTATTTCTTGTCCAATTAGGGTTTTTAACCAATCTTGTGCATCCAATAAGTTCATTTGTGTCATTGGATGAACATTTAGGTCATTTTCGTCCTCCCTAGGCTTATTCTTGTCCAATTAGGGTTTTTAACCAATCTTGTGCATCCAATAAGTTCATTTGTGTCATTGGATGAACATTTAGGTCATTTTCGTCCTCCCTAGGCTTATTCTTGTCCAATTAGGGTTTTTAACCAATCTTGTGCATCCAATAAGTTCATTTGTGTCATTGGATGAACATTTAGGTCATTTTCGTCCTCCCTAGGCTTATTCTTGTCCAATTAGGGTTTTTAACCAATCTTGTGCATCCAATAAGTTCATTTGTGTCATTGATGAACATTTAGGTCATTTTCGTCCTCCCTAGGTTATTCTTCTCCAATTAGGGTTTTTAACCAATCTTGTGCATCCAATAAGTTCATTTGTCATGTGTCATTGGATGAACATTTAGGTCATTTTCGTCCTCCCTAGGCTTATTCTTGTCCAATTAGGGTTTTTAACCAATCTTGTGCATCCAATAAGTTCATTTGTGTCATTGGATGAACATTTAGGTCATTTTCGTCCTCCCTAGGCTTATTCTTGTCCAATTAGGGTTTTTAACCAATCTTGTGCATCCAATAAGTTCATTTGTGTCATTGGATGAACATTTAGGTCATTTTCGTCCTCCCTAGGCTTATTCTTGTCCAATTAGGGTTTTTAACCAATCTTGTGCATCCAATAAGTTCATTTGTGTCATTGGATGAACATTTAGGTCATTTTCGTCCTCCCTAGGCTTATTCTTGTCCAATTAGGGTTTTTTTTAACCAATCTTGTGCATCCAATAAGTTCATTTGTGTCATTGGATGAACATTTAGGTCATTTTCGTCCCTAGGCTTATTCTTGTCCAATTAGGGTTTTTAACCAATCTTGTGCATCCAATAAGTGTTTTGTGTCATTGGATGAACATTTAGGTCATTTTCGTCCTCCCTAGGCTTATTCTTGTCCAATTAGGGTTTTTAACCAATCTTGTGCATCCAATAAGTTCATTTGTGTCATTGGATGAACATTTAGGTCATTTTCGTCGTCCTAGGCTTATTCTTGTCCAATTAGGGTTTTTAACCAATCTTGTGCATCCAATAAGTTCATTTTGTGTCATTGGATGAACATTTTAGGTCATTTTCGTCCTCCCTAGGCTTATTCTTGTCCAATTAGGGTTTTTAACCAATCTTGTGCATCCAATAAGTTCATTTGTGTCATTGGATGAACATTTAGGTCATTTTCGTCCTCCCTAGGCTTATTCTTGTCCAATTAGGGTTTTTACCAATCTTGTGCATCCAATAAGTTCATTTGTGTCATTGGATGAACATTTAGGTCATTTTCGTCCTCCCTAGGCTTATTCTTGTCCAATTAGGGTTTTTAACCATCTTGTGCATCCAATCAGTTCATTTGTGTCATTGGATGAACATTTAGGTCATTTTCGTCCTCCCTAGGCTTATTCTTGTCCAATTAGGGTTTTTAACCAATCTTGTGCATCCAATAAGTTCATTTGTGTCATTGGATGAACATTTAGGTCATTTTCGTCCTCCCTAGGCTTATTCTTGTCCAATTAGGGTTTTTAACCAATCTTGTGCATCCAATAAGTTCATTTGTGTCATTTGGATGAACATTTAGGTCATTTTCGTCCTCCCTAGGCTTATTCTTGTCCAATTAGGGTTTTTAACCAATCTTGTGCATCCAATAGGTTCATTTTGTGTCATTGGATGAACATTTAGGTCATTTTCGTCCTCCTAGGTCTAGGCTTATTCTTGTCCAATTAGGGTTTTTAACCAATCTTGTGCATCCAATAAGTTCATTTGTGTCATTGGATGAACATTTAGGTCATTTTCGTCCTCCCTAGGCTTATTCTTGTCCAATTAGGGTTTTTAACCAATCTTGTGCATCCAATAAGTTCATTTGTGTCATTGGATGAACATTTAGGTCATTTTCGTCCTCCCTAGGCTTATTCTTGTCCAATTAGGGTTTTTAACCAATCTTGTGCATCCAATAAGTTCATTTGTGTCATTGGATGAACATTTAGGTCATTTTCGTCCTCCCTAGGCTTATTCTTGTCCAATTAGGGTTTTTAACCAATCTTGTGCATCCATATAAGTTCATTTGTGTGTCATTGGATGAACATTTAGGTCATTTTCGTCCTCCCTAGGCTTATTCTTGTCCAATTAGGGTTTTTAACCAATCTTTGTGCATCCAATAAGTTCATTTTGTGTCATTGGATGAACATTTAGTCATTTTTGTCCTAGCTTATTCTTGTCCATAAGGTTTTTTAACCAATCTTGTGCATCCAATAAGTTCATTTGTGTGTCATTGGATGAACATTTAGGTCATTTTCGTCCTCCCTAGGCTTATTCTTGTCCAATTAGGGTTTTTAACCAATCTTGTGCATCCAATAAGTTCATTTGTGTCATTGGATGAACATTTAGGTCATTTTCGTCCTCCCTAGGCTTATTCTTGTCCAATTAGGGTTTTTAACCAATCTTGTGCATCCAATAAGTTCATTTGTGTCATTGGATGAAACATTTAGGTCATTTTCGTCCTCCCTAGGCTTATTCTTTGTCCAATTAGGGTTTTTAACCAATCTTGTGCATCCAATAAGTTCATTTGTGTCATTGGATGAACATTTAGGTCATTTTCGTCCTCCCTAGGCTTATTCTTGTCCAATTAGGGTTTTTTAACCAATCTTGTGCATCCAATAAGTTCATTTGTGTCATTGGATGAACATTTAGGTCATTTTCGTCCTCCCTAGGCTTATTCTTGTCCAATTAGGGTTTTTAACCAATCTTGTGCATCCAATAAGTTCATTTGTGTCATTGGATGAACATTTAGGTCATTTTCGTCCTCCCTAGGCTTATTCTTGTCCAATTAGGGTTTTTAAACCAATCTTGTGCATCCAATAAGTTCATTTGTGTCATTGGATGAACATTTAGTCATTTTCGTCCTCCCTAGGCTTATTCTTGTCCAATTAGGGTTTTTAACCAATCTTGTGCATCCAATAAGTTCATTTGTGTCATTGGATGAACATTTAGGTCATTTTCGTCCTCCTAGGCTTATTCTTGTCCAATTAGGGTTTTTAACCAATCTTGTGCATCCAATAAGTTCATTTGTGTCATTGGATGAACATTTAGGTCATTTTCGTCCTCCCTAGGCTTATTCTTGTCCAATTAGGGTTTTTAACCAATCTTGTGCATCCAATAAGTTCATTTGTGTCATTGGATGAACATTTAGGTCATTTTCGTCCTCCCTAGGCTTATTCTTGTCCAATTAGGGTTTTTAAACCAATCTTGTGCATCCAATAAGTTCATTTGTCATTGGATGAACATTTAGGTCATTTTCGTCCTCCCTAGGCTTATTCTTGTCCAATTAGGGTTTTTAACCAATCTTGTGCATCCAATAAGTCATTTGTGTCATTGGATGAACATTTAGGTCATTTTCGTCCTCCCTAGGCTTATTCTTGTCCAATTAGGGTTTTTAACCAATCTTGTGCATCCATAAGTTCATTTGTGTCATTGGATGAACATTTAGGTCATTTCGTCCTCCCTAGGCTTATTCTTGTCCAATTAGGGTTTTTAACCAATCTTGTGCATCCAATAAGTTCATTTGTGTCATTGGATGAACATTTAGGTCATTTTCGTCCTCCCTAGGCTTTCTTGTCCAATTAGGGTTTTTAACCAATCTTGTGCATCCAATAAGTTCATTTGTGTCATTGGATGAACATTTAGGTCATTTTCGTCCTCCCTAGGCTTATTCTTGTCCAATTAGGGTTTTTAACCAATCTTGTGCATCCAATAAGTTCATGTGTCATTGGGATGACATTTAGGTCATTTTCGTCCTCCCTAGGCTATTCTTGTCCAATTAGGGTTTTTAACCAATCTTGTGCATCCAATAAGTTGTCATTTGTGTCATTGGATGAACATTTAGGTCATTTTCGTCCTCCCTAGGCTTATTCTTGTCCAATTAGGGTTTTTAACCAATCTTGTGCATCCAATAAGTTCATTTGTGTCATTGGATGAACATTTAGGTCATTTTCGTCCTCCCTAGGCTTATTCTTGTCCAATTAGGGTTTTTAAACCAATCTTGTGCATCCAATAAGTTCATTTGTGTCATTGGATGAACATTTAGGTCATTTTCGTCCTCCCTAGGCTTATTCTTGTCCAATTAGGGTTTTTAACCAATCTTGTGCATCCAATAAGTTCATTTGTGTCATTGGATGAACATTTAGGTCATTTTCGTCCTCCCTAGGCTTATTCTTGTCCAATTAGGGTTTTTCTTGTGCATCCAATAAGTCTTGTGTCATTGGATCCAATAGGTTCATTTGTGTCATTCTTGGATGAACATTTTGGAGGTCATTTTTTTCGTCCTCCCTAGGCTTATTCTTGTCCAATTAGGGTTTTTAACCAATCTTGTGCATCCAATAAGTTCATTTGTGTCATTGGATGAACATTTAGGTCATTTTCGTCCTCCCTAGGCTTATTCTTGTCCAATTAGGGTTTTAACAATCTTGTGCATCCAATAAGTTCATTTGTGTCATTGGATGAACATTTAGGTCATTTTCGTCCTCCCTAGGCTTATTCTTGTCCAATTAGGGTTTTTAACCAATCTTGTGCATCCAATAAGTTCATTTGTGTCATTGGATGAACATTTAGGTCATTTTCGTCCTCCCTAGGCTTATTCTTGTCCAATTAGGGTTTTTAACCAATCTTGTGCATCCAATAAGTTCATTTGTGTCATTGGATGAACATTTAGGTCATTTTCGTCCTCCCTAGGCTTATTCTTGTCCAATTAGGGTTTTTAACCATCTTGTGCATCCAATAGTTCATTTGTGTCATTGGATGAACATTTAGGTCATTTTCGTCCTCCCTAGGCTTATTCTTGTCCAATTAGGGTTTTTAACCAATCTTGTGCATCCAATAAGTTTTTTGTGTCATTGGATGAACATTAGGTCATTTTCGTCCTCCTAGGCTTATTCTTGTCCAATTAGGGTTTTTAACCAATCTTGTGCATCCAATAAGTTCATTTGTGTCATTGGATGAACATTTAGGTCATTTTCGTCCTCCCTAGGCTTATTCTTGTCCAATTAGGGTTTTTAACCAATCTTGTGCATCCAATAGGTTGTGTTTGTGTCATTGGATGAACATTTAGGTCATTTTCGTCCTCCCTAGGCTTATTCTTGTCCAATTAGGGTTTTTAACCAATCTTGTGCATCCAATAAGTTCATTTGTGTCATTGGATGAACATTTAGGTCATTTTCGTCCTCCCTAGGCTTATTCTTGTCCAATTAGGGTTTTTAACCAATCTTGTGCATCCAATAAGTTCATTTGTGTCATTGGATGAACATTTAGGTCATTTTCGTCCTCCCTAGGCTTTATCTTGTCCATTTAGGGTTTTTAACCAATCTTGTGCATCCAATGAAGTTCATTTGTGTCATTGGATGAACATTTAGGTCATTTTCGTCCTCCCTAGGCTTATTCTTGTCCAATTAGGGTTTTTACCAAATCTTGTGCATCCAATAGTTTCATTTGTGTCATTGGATGAACATTTAGGTCATTTTCGTCCTCCCTAGGCTTATTCTTGTCCAATTAGGGTTTTTAACCAATCTTGTGCATCCAATAAGTTCATTTGTGTCATTGGATGAACATTTAGGTCATTTTCGTCCTCGTCCTCCTAGGCTTATTCTTGTCCATAGGGTTTTTAACCAATCTTGTGCATCCAATAGGTTCATTTGTGTCATTGGATGAACATTTAGGTCATTTTCGTCCTCCCTAGGCTTATTCTTGTCCAATTAGGGTTTTTAACCAATCTTGTGCATCCAATAAGTTCATTTGTGTCATTGGATGAACATTTAGGTCATTTTCGTCCTCCCTAGGCTTATTCTTGTCCAATTAGGGTTTTTAACCAATCTTGTGCATCCAATAAGTTCATTTGTGTCATTGGATTAACATTTAGGTCATTTTCGTCCTCCCTAGGCTTATTCTTGTCCAATTAGGGTTTTTAAACCAATCTTGTGCATCCAATAGGTTGTTTGTGTCATTGGATTAACATTTAGGTCATTTTCGTCCTCCCTAGGCTTATTCTTGTCCATTTAGGGTTTTTAACCAATCTTGTGCATCCAATAAGTGTGTTTGTGTCATTGGATGAACATTTAGGTCATTTTCGTCCTCCCTAGGCTTATTCTTGTCCAATTAGGGTTTTTAACCAATCTTGTGCATCCAATAAGTTCATTTGTGTCATTGGATGAACATTTAGGTCATTTTCGTCCTCCTAGGCTTATTCTTGTCCAATTAGGGTTTTTAACCAATCTTGTGCATCAATAAGTTCATTTGTGTCATTGGATGAACATTTAGGTCATTTTCGTCCTCCCTAGGCTTATTCTTGTCCAATTAGGGTTTTTAACCAATCTTGTGCATCCAATAAGTGTGTTTGTGTCATTGGATGAACATTTAGGTCATTTTCGTCCTCCCTAGGCTTATTCTTGTCCAATTAGGGTTTTTAACCAATCTTGTGCATCCAATAGGTTCATTTGTGTCATTGGATGAACATTTAGGTCATTTTCGTCCTCCCTAGGCTTATTCTTGTCCAATTAGGGTTTTTAACCAATCTTGTGCATCCAATAAGTTCATTTGTGTCATTGGATGAACATTTAGGTCATTTTCGTCCTCCCTAGGCTTATTCTTGTCCAATTAGGGTTTTAACCAATCTTGTGCATCCAATAAGTTCATTTGTGTCATTGGATGAACATTTAGGTCATTTTCGTCCTCCCTAGGCTTATTCTTGTCCAATTAGGGTTTTTAACCAATCTTGTGCATCCAATAAGTTCATTTGTGTCATTGGATTAACATTTAGGTCATTTTCGTCCTCCCTAGGCTTATTCTTGTCCAATTAGGGTTTTTAACCAATCTTGTGCAATCCAATAAGTTCATTTGATTAACATTTAAGGTCATTTTCGTCCTCCCTAGCTTATTCTTGTCCAATTAGGGTTTTTAACCAATCTTGTGCATCCAATAAGTTCATTTTTGTGTCATTGGATGAACATTTAGGTCATTTTCGTCTCCCTAGGCTTATTCTTGTCCAATTAGGTTTTTAACCAATCTTGTGCATCCAATAAGTTCGTTTGTGTCATTGGATTAACATTTAGGTCATTTTCGTCCTCCTCTAGGCTTATTCTTGTCCAATTAGGGTTTTTAACCAATCTTGTGCATCC
>PGTU02001734.1:0-15000 GCA_002896215.2 Cicer echinospermum
GAGAAAAATCTTACAATCGAACCCATATTGCCCAATGGATACATTGCGCATGGTAAAACCTCATATTGGATTCGATGTACTTTTATCTTCACGAATAGTCCGGCGCTCAACTCATGCGGGGCGAAGCATATGGTTTGCCTGGTTGGTTAAAATGCTATTAATTGAGATAGTAATTCTCTATTCTATAACAATTTGGGCCTGGAGACTTCTTAGTTTCATCGCCTATTGTCATCTTGGATTTACATTACAACTAATCATTGATCTTAGTTAAAGAGTGCTTTGGTATGCACGTGGGTTCGAAGTTAATGTTGGTCCGGATAAAAAAGGTTTTTGGTTATAGTTTTACCTTGCGATGGTCGCGGGACGAGGTGGTACTTGTGTATTTCGTGCTTGGAACGCTTGCTAATATTTGAGATATTTCACTATGGTGTGTTAAATTACCATTAGGAGTATGGCGTGTACTTTATTAATTGGCATTTGGAGGCACATTATTTGGCAGGGTCAATGTTCTACAATTTAATCGCATTGCTTCTATGCTACTCGGGTTAGGTTAAGGTGGATGGTTATAGAGAATTATCTTATGGTTGTAATGAGTTTCTTTCTGACAACTATATCAGAAACTGGATATTAAGGGCGTTTTTCTGGTATCGAATAGTTTATAGTCCTGGGCATGATGTTCTTATTTGGATCATCTTTGTTGGGGGTACTGGGATTGTGTTCTTAATTCATTCAGGCGCGCGGATATTGGCAGGAGAATTGGCTTTGAAAATGTTAGCATGGGGTCGGGCTCATGACGCTATCACATTTTGCTAATTTGATTCGATGGAGAGATAAACAGTTAGCTGTCGTAGGTCGTGCAAGCAAGATTTGGTTTGGACTTGTCCAGGCTTTTCTCGGTAGGTGTTATATTATTTTTCTTTATGTGGCAGCTTTCTTGATTGTCGTACGTCGGGTAAATTTTGGTTTAAGTGTGTGTTCATTTCTTTTTATTGTGGGTAGTTCCGCCTAATATTGTGTGTAGTTTTCTTTGTAGTGATTGAAGGGGAACCCACCTGTCTTGGAATATTTGGGCTACTATCTCGGATCCCCGTACTTCTTCATTGATACTAAATAGGAAATAATCATATGGAAAGAAAAGTTTGATTGAAGGGAAAAGAAGCGGCAGTGTAATTGGAACCAAATATCATTTGATTCGGAGATCTCCAAAAAAAAAATAAGCAAAGCTCAGTCGTTAAGTGAGAAAATGGGAAATTCATGGAAAGTACAATCACTACCTCTTCGTAATAGGGCAGCCTATCGGTCTCGTATCGTTGTTTTTCAACGGAAAACCGAGAGTATAGTTGTCGAGAGGCTTTTTGGATTTATTAGGGAACAAACCATAGCCTTCGGAAAGGTTACGAATGAGTTTGCCCGGTCAACAAGATCTCGTTGTAAAGAAATATAAAATTTGCATTCCGTTACGCGTTTTTTTTTAAATTTACATTATGCAATCAGGGTCGATCAGATAGGGACGTCCCTTTACCATAATTGTATAAAAAGGTTATTCATTTGATCAATCAGGTAAGGACACAATTAATCATTTAGTGTCTGCAATCTAATTGTGTCAATTTCATTTTCTTTTGTTTTGTCGCGGAGTAGAGCATTGTAGCGTCGCAAGGCTCATACCTGAGGTCACGGGTTATACCAAATCCCGTCTCCGCACACATTTCTGAAATAACTGAATTCACGATTAAATGTATAAAGAAAATAATATACTATTCCACATCATCTTCAGTATATAAATATATAATACTAACAGCGGCGGATAGCGGAACGAACCCGCGTTTCCTCCTTGTCGCAAGGAGAATTTTACGCCATTCAATCTATATCCGCATTTTTATTTATGTGTAATAACGGGAATAGAGTATCTTATATATATCAAAGGGTTGCTATTTATGCAGAGTCAGCTGTCTTGATGTCTATTAAGGTAAGGTGGTATAAAATCCGATATATCTATATAATCTATGGTCATTATATGTACTAGTGTATATTAGATGTTATTAATATGATTTATAGAAGATTGGAATAGATTATAGATGGTTTATCTATTAGTGTTATATTGGTGCGTTTGGTTGGTGTCCTTCGGGGTGGTTTTCGTGTTTGTTTTTTGTGTGGTGTTTTGGTTGTGTTTGTTTTTTTTTTTATTGTTTTTGTAGTTGGTTTTTTTTCGGTTTTTGTTTTTTTTTGTTTGGTTTTTTTTGTTTTTTGTTTTTTGGTTGGCGTTTGGTTCTTTTCTTGTTAGTTTTTTGTGTTGGTTCTTTTTTTTTTTTGTTTTCTTGTGGTTTGTTTTTGTGTTTTCGTTTTTTCGTTAGTGGTTTGTTTTTTTCGTTTCTTTGGTTTCTTGTTTTGTTCTTTTTTTTCTTTGTTGGGTTTGGGGGCTGGTTGTGGCTTAGCTTTTTTTGGTTGTTTTCTTTGCTTTTTTTGGTTGTGTTGCTTGTTTTTGTTTTTTTTTTGTGTTGCTGGTTTGGCGGTTTTTGTTGTTTACGTGCGTTTCGGTTTGGGTGTTCTCGTGGTGTTTGGTTGGGTGGCCGTGTGTGGTTTTCTTTTTTGGATGGTTGGTCTGGTGGGGGGTTTGTGTTTGGCATTTTGTTTTTTTGTTTTGTCGGGCCGGTGGGTTGGTTGATTTGCTTGGGTTTGTTTGCCGGGGGGTGTGGGGGGGCGGGATTGGGGGTGGGGGTGGGTGGGTTTTTTTTCTTTTTTTTTTCTTTGTTTTTTTTTTTTTTTTTTTTTTTTTTTTTTTTTTTTTTGTTTTTTTTTTTTTGTCTTTTTTTTTGCTTTTGTTTTTGTTTGGTTTTTGTGGTGCGTTTTTCCTTTTCTTTTCGGGCTTTTCTTGGTTTTTTGTTTTTTTTTTTTGGTTGTGGTTTTGGTTGTTTCTTCTGGTTTTTTTTGTTCGTTTGTTGTTGCTGTTTGGGTGTTGTTTTTTGTGTGTTTGTGTTGTCTTGATTTTTTGTGTTTGTTCGTTTTTTTGTTCTTTGGTGGTTTGGCGGTTTTTTGCTGGTGGGTCTGGGTTGTGTGCGTGTTGGGTTTTATGGTGTGAGTTGTTTGGTTGGGTTGGTGTGGGTTGTGGTTGATTGGTTTGTGGGTTTGTTTCGGTTTTGTGTGGTGGTTGTTGGTTGTTGTTCGTTGGGTTGTGGTTTTGCGTTTTGTGGTTTCTTTTTTTGTTTTTTTTCGTGTGGGTTGTTGTTTGGTGGGTCTTTGTGTTGTTCCGGTTTGTTTGGTTCGTTTGGTGTTTCTGGTGGGTTTGTTGTGTGTTGGTTTTTGTTTTTTGTTCTTTTCGTGTTGTTTGTTGTGTGTTTTGTGGTGGTGTGACTTGTGTTGTTTGTTGTGTGTTGCTGTTGTGTTGGCTGGTCTGCTTTGGGTTGTGTTTTGGGTGTGTTTGTTTGTTTCGTGGTTTGGTTGGGTTTAGTCGGGTTTTCTTGTTTTTTTGTTTTGGATCGGTTTCTCTGCTGCTGTATTCTGTTTCGGTTGTGGGTGTGTGTTTTTTTTGTTGTGGCTTTCGTGTTTCTTTGGCATTTTGTCTTCTTGTCTTTTGTTGTGGTGTTGTTTTTTGCCGTTTCTTGTTTTTGTCCCTGTTTTTGGCTTTTTTCCTATTTTGCTTGTTTGTTTTTGGTCTGTTTTTGTTGCGTCTTTGGTTTGTGTCTGTGTATTGTTTTGTTTCTTCCGGTGCTTGTTGTGGGTTTGTTTTTGTTGTTAGTCTCTTGGGTTTTTCGTGCTTTGCGGTGTTGAGTGTGCTCCGTCTTGGGGTTTTGTTTGGGCATGTTTTTGTTTTTGTTTTTGGTGTGGGTGAGTATCTTCGTGGTCAGTTTTGGCTGGGGTCTTGGTGGTTTTGTTCAATTGTTTGGGTGTTTTGTGTTTGTGCCTTTTGTGGTGTTTTTGGGGTTTTTTTGCATTGGGTTTGGTGCGGTGTCTTTTTCTTTGTTGGGTTTTTTCCTTTTGTATGGGGTTGTTTGGTAGTTGTGTGTGGGCTTTCGCCCTTGCTGTTGTTTGTCTGGTTTTCTTACTATTTCGTATAAGTCGAATGTCAAATTCTGGTTCGTCATAGGGTGATATGATTATGGGTATTTATTTTTAAGTTTTAAATTAATATTGTTAATCATAGAGGTAGTATTTCTAAATTCGGATAATTCGTATGCAGATTATCAATTCGTAATATATTGTAACCTAGTTTATTTATATGGTGAATTATTTGATTTTGTATTTTTTTTCTTTCTGGTTTTTTATCGTTTTATTCTTATAAGGATTTAAATTCATTTAGTGGTATTAAGATATAGTTAAGTGGGTGTTTTTAGAGATAGATGTTTGACCTTCCGCTATTAGGATTTTTTAGTATAATATGGTTAATGTTTTCGTTTTCTTTATTTGTGGGGTTTATATTTCCATCTTTAATGTGCCTCACCCGAAATCTATTGGTGGTGTGATGGGTCATTGATTTCGTTTTTTGTATTTTCTAGATGAATCGTTTCAAGAGATGAGATGATTAAGTAATACCACGTAGAAATTACTAATCCAGATGCCATTAAGATGTAGTTTCCTTGGAAAATAACCATTTTTGTTAACTGTGTACCAATCCATCGAGTGAGAGTTTATGCTGTAGGTACATGACTAGGTTATCATTTCTAATCGGATAATAATGGGGTTGGTAAGTAGCAATTTAACAGTTGTCAATATTACCAGCGTATGAAAAGGGCGCAATAGTCGATGGTTTCTAATCTCTCATATTTGATCCATACAATAGAACTATTACGGTTGTGGGTTTTTTTTGTATTGCTTGTTGCCATGTTGATCCCCGCAGATCCTCTTGACCCTTCTAGAGGGACGATTCTAGATTAATTTATATAATATATAATGAATTGCAGTTATGGATGGGAGTGTTTTCATTAAATCGCGTGCATTTGATTTTATATGATACATGGCTTGATGCCCTTTTGATGTGCTACTGGATCGGGGATTATTTTTTTTATTACTTGGTCTATGATTGTTGAGAGGGTCATTTGCTGTGATCTAGTCGAATATATATGACGGTTGGTTGAGACTATTAGGACAATTAGGAGTTTCGTTACTGTAGTAGGCTTAGCCATTATTCTATGTCAATTATGTTATGATATATGGGTATTAAGGGGTGGTCGTTATGGTAGTGTTCGATTGAGTAGAAGATTAAAGAAATTAGGCTTTTTGTGAGGAGATATGGCTGATGTGGTGTTGTTGGATAGCTCGGTCTTGTGAAAACCGGTATCCATTTTGTTCGAAATCAAAGATATCTTATTATGATTGTGAAATTGTCCCCTCTTCTTGCTGCTTGGTTTAATTGGCGTACTTTGGGTTTTTTTTGTTTCTAGATTTGCAGCGGTTTTTTTGTGGGGCTGCTTAGTTTGTGTTGATTATAATTGCTGGCCAGCCTCATAGGAAATATGGATTAGAGTGCTAATGAATTGATTTAAAAGAAATACCTTTTGTTTAAATATGTATGGTTCCTCGCATTTCAACCTTAATAGTTATGAGCTGCAAAATTCAAGTGAGGTTCGTGGGACGTTGCATGGGTAAAGCATAGATTTCTTTCAGTGTTCAATTGGGAGAGGAGTTCATGGATAAGTTAACTGTTGTGCCGCTAATCTTGTCGATCAATTCGTCTTTTTCAATGCCCTTCATGTTCAGTGCGCGCGTATGCTCTGTGTCTGTCGTGCCAGTGTAGTTGACCTAACGAATAGGAAGAATCCTAGGTAGTACAAAATGAGAAGTAGCTAACCAACTTCTAGAGAGACATAATGACTGCAATTAATCTCTGTAGCTACGCCACGACAACGGAAATTTAAAGAACCTAAGGAGCATGAGGTCTTGGATGTTCCGTCGGGTACGACGTGTCTTGCCAAGGCTGTATGTCTTTATTTTCAGTCTACTCAAGTCAAACATTGGACCCTTAAAGGTTCTTAACCAGGTGGAGCACGGCAGGATGCCCTTAAAAGCATAGTTTCTCCCGTACCAAAGATAGACTTCCTTCGGCGGTGTTAGTAGGGGAACGCTGTATGTACATTATATTTACCCAAGTCCGGGTAGGCTTGCAGCCGATCCTCTAATTGGAGCTTTCAACGACGTTGGTCTGTGAATACTAGAAAAGTATAATGCTTGATTGTCCTGATGTAAGCTTCTGGTCGCAGTTGGACGCATATAAATCTTCGACTAGGTCATGAGAGCACATTGTATGTAATCCAGATCAAAGCTACTAAGCATATCAAATTGCGGGATAAAACGGTTAACAGCACACTAAACTTTGAGACAGAGGTGAGCGTTTGTCAGTCTTGTGTGACCTGACTAGTTGACCAATTGGTGGTGGCGGCGAGCCTCACGCAAAGGCTGGGTTATATATATGCCAGAGGGTTTCCCACCAAGTATACAGCAAATGGGAACCATACGATCATGGTGTTATCTGCACTCATCGAATTATGTCTTCCAAATGATGCCATCTACTGGAACAATCATTCCTTCTCTCCCCAAAAGTGTAGATTTTATGAGTGTATTACCGATGGAGGTGTATATACTTTGGACTTAAGTGTTTACTAGTTGTTTGAATTTTTTTTGTTGCGAGTTTCCGCTTCCTCCTGGAGGCCGCAGGTTTTGATATATGTTTTTCTCCAAAATAGAGATTTGTCCTTGAAATTATCTAATAGAAGTAAGAGCCCTGTATGCCTAACAATTTAAGTGAGATACTCTTATAAATTAGTAGTTTGGCATTTTTAAGTTTCTGTCTTTTCGCTCTATATTCCATTATATATCCAAATGAATGGAAGATCCTTTCATGAGTTTTCGGGGGTGCTCTAGGGAAGGTGGTTGATGATTATAAATGTACCGCGCGTATAAGGCCTCATATTTTGCGGTGAGGTATTAGATGAGTAGAGTGAGTAACTTCAGGACATCAGGTTAAGTATTATTGGAAATGTTATCTCATTGGCTGTCCCCTTCCTGAGGATCTCAGGTAGGCCCCTCATTGGGCCTAGTATGGTAGCTACGATGGGGGTAAGTAGCATTTCTAGGTGGCGCTTGTTTATCATGTGGCTTTCCTAGTCGAATGAGAGCTGACTGTCTAATAGGGTGTCATTTTGCTCCGGCCCGGCAGGAGAATATTCTTTTTAATTTCGGCTATGTTTGGGCCTTATCATGGTGCCTCCCAGTAATTCGGTTTTTAGACTCGCTGGAATATAATTGATAAGTCGGCGCATCTCCCTTTGTGGCCCTACCCAGAACATAAACGGCTAGTTCTTGGTCTCCCGACCCAGGATTAATGATGCTGATAGAGTGCTGCATAATTGAGCGTTTTCCACGTGGGAGATGCACTTCCTCATGGGGAATATAGGTTTTCTCAGTTCGTAAGTGCTGATTTTGAGTGGGTCTTGATCGTTGCTGCCTATTCCACCGTCTCGAATATTCCGTGGTTTCGTGGGATAAGAATAATGTTTGTTGTGTGTAGAAAGTCCTTCAAAATTCGAGGACTCTTTGCCCTGCGCGGATTCTTGAACGAAAGATAAGGCATTCGAGGTCACTGTTTTGTTCAGGCGCTAGAACGGTACGTAGCTCTAATTAGGAGTCATTGTGTGCCATAACGCGCAGTTTTGGGTATAGTTAATATACATAATAGCATAAATGTAAGGGACCTAAACGTTGTTGATTTAGGATTTACGCATTCCCCAAAAAATTTGGGATATCCAAAAGCGGGTTGACTACTCGGTGACCCATTGATGAAGTTTCTTGGCTGCTTGGTGCGTTGGGTTTATAGAGAGCGACGGAATGTGGTTTGCGCCTCATCTGACCTATTCTCAAATTAAGTATTTTCTATCGGTAGCGACCCGGGAGATGGAATATGTTTGCGCATAGTATGTGGTCAGCACCCATTTATTAACACCAGCAAGCGCCCATCTATATGAATGGGTCAATGCCTAATTACTGAACCCTTTGAAGGAAAAAGAGAATGAATCGAAATATAGCTGCTACACCAAAACTAGGTGCAAAGAACCAACCAGACTGACCCAGTGGATAAATAAGGAATACAGAAACAAAAACAGCAATTGGACCGGAGAATGCGATTGCATTATAAGGCCGCAATTGAACAGATCGAGCAAGTTCAAATTGACGTAACATAAAACCTATTAATCCGAAAGCACCGTGGAGAGCAACAGTCCACAGACCACCTAATTGACACCAACGGGTAAAATCTCCTTGTGCTTCAGGACCCCAAAGTAACAACAAAGAGTGTGCTAAACTATTAGCAGGAGTAGAGACTGCAGCAGTTTAAGAAGTTACAACCTTCCAAATAGGAACTTGCCAATCCATGAGTATACCATGAAGTTACAAAGGTGGTACCTGTGAACCAACCCCCCACGGCGAAATAGGCGCAAGGAAAAAGCAATAGACCAGACCAACCACAAAAACGAAACGGTCCCTCCGTAACCAGTCATCCATAATATCAAATAAATCATTTTGATCTTTGGTAAATTTACCAAGAGCGATAGTCATAGTCATCCTCCTATTCAACTACTTCAACCATTTCCGAACACCTCCTAGCATTTTCAGGGATGGAATCTTCGAGTCTTTTTTCATTTTACATATGATATGATTTCTCGTAGACTGCCCCTTCTTTTCTACTGGGTTTCGAATAGAAAAATCCCTTTTTTTGTCGATTGATACCTAATCTATGTAAAATCCCTGAACTTCATTTGGTTATTCCTTTCTATTCTTTTTCAAATTCCCTAAATCATGAATTGGGAATTGACTTCTGACTCGTAAATCCTATAAATAAATTATTTAAAGAACTGTTCCAGAAACAAATGATCGCTTTTATCACTCTCGTTCCCAGCGGATCCCCAGATATACTACTCTCCTTTTATCAAATAATCTTATCTTATTCTTGAATGTTGTTCGTGAAATAAAAAAAAAGGGGTTTTTTATATTGTGTATGTCTAGGAAACAACTAGAGGATCATATTTTTTCTTTCTATTTGACATTTATTTCTTTTATTGTCTTCTTTGTTCTTTTTTTGTTTCGTTCATATTAAAAAAATCCCAAAGTATACTTTTTTGCAGATCCAGGTAAGAAATTCGAATATTTTTTTCTATTTATTTTTTTTATCTATCTGTCAAATTTTTAAATATTGTATCGAATTTTATTAAAATATAGTAGATTCTAAGTAAAAGTTTCGTTTTCGCATCCAAAAATTGCCGTAAAAATCTCGTAGGCATGAATATGAAAAAAAAAATTGGATACTCGAAGTCATGATTTCTTTGATATCTTTTCTTGTATTCGGAAAAAATATATTTTAAAGACAAATGACTTGTCTGTTGGAATTTAGAATAGAATAAGCCCTTCCGGGTGGAGAAGAGGAATAGCAATTTCTTGCTAGGAACAATAGGATTTAATCCGAAATATCGACAGATTCTTGTAGAGTCCCAACCAAAGAGGTATTAAAAACAAAAAAGATACACCGTTCGAATTTTATTTCTATCGAATTTGAATATCAGAATAGTAGATATAGTTATGATTCAATGGGTTAGGTCCACTTACTTTTTTTAGAATCTTTCGTATTTTTTTATTGGACCAAAATAGAAATATCTGACAATTAAAGGAAATATCTCTAAATATATATATATAGATAGCTAAAGAATACTATTTCACTTTCTAACTAGAATTCCTTTTAGATTAGAATTAAAATTCGATTTTTTCATGAAATTAAACTATTCCTTAGTTTTTTTTTTAATTACAAACGGAAACTTCTTACAAATATCACGAATATCTCTATTCTGACTTCAAATAGGAAAATAACTGTTGTCATTTTATGACAAAAAAAAGCCCCTTATCGGATTTGAACCGATGACTTACGCCTTACCATGGCGTTACTCTACCACACTGAGTTAAAAGGGCCCCGTTTGAATCAATTCTCGAATAAGGAACCAGCCGATATGAATATGAGTTTAGTACATGTATTTGTTACTGCATATACTTAATTATATAGATATACTTATTTGATTAATATATATATATATAAATCACATTAGAATATATGTACATAGATCTATTTTTTCTACTCACTCATTAAGGAACAATAAATAGGATTTACCTAGTAAATACTATAGTTAAAAGTTAAAAAAACTATTTATTGATATAGGATTTGATAAATATCAATGGAATGTTTTTTTTTTACCAATTCGAATTGAAGTAATCCTCATCCTAACACGAAATTCATTTCATTGAAACATGTACCCATTAATTTAAATATTTCATCGAATCGTTGATAAATAGATTCCATTTGTCCTGTCCCTCAACCCAATTCTTATTGATCCTTATCCTTTAATTATCTAATTTCCAGATTTTTTTTCGTTTTTTTAATTCCCGGCTTAGGATGATATAGAAATATACCTAATTCAACCTTCTTAACATTGAATGAAAGTGAAAGAAATTTGGTTTTAATGCCTGGCCTGTTCCAGCAAATCAACCATTCCCCGAAAGGATTCTCTCTTTCTTTTGTTTTCTTTCGGATTACTTAATTGGTAGTTGGAATGAACAATTTCCAAATCGAAATGGTGAATCAAAAAATTTTAAGGAATTCTGAAATGGAAAGATACTTCTGATCGAATCATATCATTCCATTATATTGACAATTTCAAAAAACTGTTCATACTATGAGCATAGTAGAATGGCGGTCGGGCAAGCATGCCCCCATCGTCTAGTGGTTTAGGACATCTCTCTTTCAAGGAGGCAACGGGGATTCGACTTCCCCTGGGGTAGGGTACTACGAAAGGAAATGGATCAGGGATTATCAATAAAGAATTAAATAGATTCTTCTTGGGTCGATGCCCGAGGGGTTAATGGGGACGGACTGTAAATTCGTTGGCAATATGTCTACGCTGGTTCAAATCCAGCTCGGCCCAAAAATTTTCTGATCCACCATGAAATGATATAACCCATTTGACGTTCTCTGAAAATGTCCGATGGGCTCTCGGATACAGAAGAATAAAATATAGAGTGGTATTTATTTTTTCCACAAATTCTGATTTTGTGGAATTCCTATCGGGATCCATAAGTATAAAGTCTAAGGAAAGGATTAAAGTAAACAAAAAAGACTCTTTTTTGTTTTATTGATTCATTTATTTTTAAATCGATTTGGCAATAACGAACGGATTGCCAGTAATGCGTGTCGATTTCGCTAAAGTGCAGACCCATAAAAATATCAATCTATATATAAGTCCGCCTCTTTTCTTTCAGTTACAGTACAACGGTTCGAATCTCAAATATAAAAACAAAGGGTTTGAATGAAATTGTAAGAATATGTATGTATGCTATACGATTTTTTCCCTGGGATTGTAGTTCAATTGGTCAATCGTCTTGTTATTCTCAATCAATTCTTCCGGGCCTCTCTACGGGATTGGAAGAAGGAGTTTTCACCCCAATGAGTTAGAGTTCCTCCGAACCGTGTAATTCTCGAAGTATGGCACAACACTCTGTCGAAAACACGAGGCGGGAGTGCGTCGAAGCATGAAATTGACCTAGCGACGTGAACCTTGGGTGAGGTGCAGTGCACTAGCGAGCGACTTCCTTCCCCAAAACAAAAAAAAGAATGCCGCTATCATTATCATGCGCGAAGCTAAGCTTGATAGGAGCCCGAGCTAAGAGAATAGAGCAAACTCGACGTCACAAAACCAGGGATAGATCGCTCAAGGGAGCAACTCGAGATAGATGCAAGATTCTTTCTCCAGCCCTTCACTTAGAATAGAAAGAAAAGTCCATTTTTCAGCACGCACTAATTCCTAAGTTTTGTCGGTCGAATAGCCTTCTTGTGTGACCTTCCACGGGGTGGCAAGCTTTAGAGAATAGGGGCGAGGTCCCCATACTACAAAAGGCCGTAAGCAGTGGCTCGACGGAGATGGTTCGAATCAAGCGAAACCAAAGGCATTCGTTGGCACCCGAGATGCTAAGGATCGAAGACTTTTGGGATATGGAATAGTACTTTCTGTTTGTGCCCCTTTTTACGACCAAGTCACAATGGCAAGTATCTATCTGGGGATGCGCTGCTGTGGTGACGGACGCGATATGAGGACATGCTGGAGGGCCGTTTCGAGATCAACGCCTGGGATGGGAGGAACTAAATAGGGAGCTCAAGGAAAGGAGCAGTTCCTGCCTGGGAACGTTGTATGGCTCGCACGAGAGTCCCTGATGCGGGCCGGCACTGTTCGAGAAAATCAAAGCAGACCACGGGGGACTGACCCGAGCTATAGACAAAGAAGGACTTTGATAGATAGAATAAGGCACTAAGACATCAAAAAGAGGGCTACTTCACTATGAATGGTAACATATGAATTGAAACTAATGCGACGGGTGTCAATTACCAAAAACGACTCGACCACTAACTCAGTCCCGCGGGACATTTCTAACACAAGGCCGAAGATGGATGCGAAGAATATTTTACTCTCGAACCATCACACGGATTCCAACCCAACTGCCCATGATATAGTAAGAACGGAATGGAAAGGCAAAAAAACTATTCTATATGCAGACGTGAAAGCTCTATCGATAGAAGCATTCATTCTAGCCTATCTTTTTTTTTAGAGAGGAACGATTCCCTCGTCTGAGAACCGCCATTCACGCA
This sequence comes from Cicer echinospermum, assembly GCA_002896215.2. NCBI lineage: Eukaryota > Viridiplantae > Streptophyta > Magnoliopsida > Fabales > Fabaceae > Cicer > Cicer echinospermum. The sequence continues at coordinate 12,665 of PGTU02001734.1, forward strand.
CTATTCCTCCCCACTAAAAAGAGCGATTGATAATCTCGATAACCTAAAAAAAAATGCAGAAGTGAGCGTACCCCAAAGCTATCCTCTCTTCCCCTTTTTTAGCTTTAGCCAACCCCATTTTTTTTTCACCTTGAATTGGTCAAAGCCAAAAATCTGATAAATAGAAGGAAGAGAGATCAGAAAGATAGGCGGACGACTTGACTATAGTATAGGTCGGATGTTTCCGTGAGCAGTAAGCAGCAGATCTCCCCTTATTGATTGAATTTTTTATGGTGGCCGCCTGTGAATTCTTTCAAGGCAAGGGGCGGCCTGATTCGACATTGTTGTTTACTCTGATCCGGTCGAGGTGGTTTTCGTTTACCAGCGCGTAGGCGGTCTAAGTTCCTATGACCGAGTCTTTCTGGCCCCTGTGAACATCTTTTCTTAATGTATTAAAGAGGGCCTCTCTAACCGGTGAAAAGTGGTAGGTGTCCACTAACGGCCATTCCTGGCTCGGCTCCGATAACGCAATTCCGGAAGGAGTCGGTAGTTGGGCACTGGATCCCTTCGGACCTGGAGAACGCGTGACGCTGGGTTGGGGTTTGGTGAACCAACTGGTCGCTCCTCTAGTTGAAGTCTCGGGCCCCTTTTTCTTTCGTTGCCTAGGTTACACCTTCGGAATACCCCAGAAGGGAATTTATCTCTATTTCCCTCAATCTTCACTTTACGCCACGCCGACTCTCCTTTCGTCATAAGGCGTGGAATTAGACCAAGGGGAATCTCCATAGGAACTAGTCCCTCAGATTTCGCACGTAGGAGATCGAGACACAGCCCCAGGGCTTTGAGGAAAGATGTAGATCGATCGCCTCAGATAGACAACTACATAGAGGGTCTCTACAAGTCTATATATTCTTATATATTTCGTTCCCCCCGTAAGATCACCAATGAGGTCTGCAAGTTTAACATCTAAGTAATACCCGATCCGATAGTTTACGATATATATTTAACAACAACATTCTAAGCTAAGAAAGGATATTTTTAGATATCGGTAGTTGTCCGGTCGTACCCAAACAGTAAGATTCCAGAGGAAAATGCACCTAAGATCAAATATTTCGAGCCGGCTTCCGTGGAAAATTCAGACTTTCTTTTTGATGCTGCCATCACATAAAAACATAAACTTTGAGGCTCAATAGCTAAATACATGGCAATTGAATCATGAGCCGAGATCATAAAGAGCATACTGCGAGTAGGAAGTGGAATTAATACAATGAATTCAAAAGCATCAAACCTCTCTTGTTCGGAAGAATCGAAACACATCGAAATGGTACCAGCCGTACTTAATAATAGAAGGATTTGGCAGAAATATGTAAAATTGTCCCTCCTAAAAAGATTATTCCGGAATAAATGGCAATAGTTAGGAGAGGTGCGCCAGCGGCGAGCAGAAGCAAGGTTATTAGATACCTCAGGAAAGCCCGGCCAGAACCACACGTGCAAGTTTCCCTGCATGTGGCTCGTCCGTGATAACTTATTCGGATTTGCGCGAACTAGCGGACCGATCACTAAGTGGGGATGCTCCCTCCAGCATGAGCGAACCTTTTCGAAACAGGTTAGGAATGGGCGTCACTACCCAGCCAGGTTCTATTGATTATGTCCCCTTCCCCCTTGTCTTGGGGCGTTTTTGGCTTTACGAGAGAAAGCCCGCCAAAAAAGTATTTATCTTCTCGTCCTGGAGAATATTCCGGTGCGTCCACAGAAGAGGAAATCGCAATGCATCTTGCTCAGCAGGCGTAGCTTGGAGTGGGAGTGTAGCGTGGGTAAGGTAAGTGGCCGCCAGAGAGGAAGCCGGCCTATTAAGCGCAGCTAAGCTAATATGCGCCGGAGAAAGCCAGGTGCCGGAGGTAAGCTCTATTCTTTTCATGGATTCCCCATAACGAATAGGCTAGCTCTATCTCTCAATTGCCTATCCTGTGCTCGAGAAGGTCCCCAGTTCCTCGGCAGCACCTCGAGGTGCATTTAGTTGTCTTACATGAGACTCGGGGTATTCCTCACTCCATGGCACCTTTCGCTCATCCATTCCGCCCGTCCAGACGCGGCGCCTTTTTTTCATTATCATCTACCGCCCTTTCTTTCCTCCCGGCTATTCACGCATGAAGATCGTCGTATGTATGCTCGACTTCGGTTGCCGGTGCGTGTAGGTAGGAGTACATTATGGCAGGATCAGTCACCCGGGCAAACCAACCCTCCTCCAAGAAGAATTGTGCTATGCCCTCCCGATCCCTATAGAGCGAAAGAGCTGCCTGGTGATCCCTAGGTTGCAGCACGTCCGGTCGTTAACTCCTCGCGCCGCTGCCGCCGTT
>PGTU02001739.1:0-26330 GCA_002896215.2 Cicer echinospermum
ATGAGTCCATGACTTAGGCCCAATCGATTGGGCGAATCGATTTCGTAAATGATTTTCGAAACTGTTACAAAATCGATTTGGCTAATCGATTTGTTCCATTTGGCCAAGTCCTGTTTACTTAAAATCCAATCGATTTGGGAAATCGATTTCCTCTGATCGTTTTTCAAAAAATTCTGAATTAACTCAACGTCATTCCTAATCAAGTTCATATCTTAACCCTTAGAAGTACTACGCGATTACCACGACACATTGGGTTTTCGACTTAGTTTCTACAACCATCACACTTACACACAAAAATCAACACATAACATTAGCACTTCAACCCATTCACCACAACGGACTCAAATTCAAATCACTCAAGATAAAAACTCAATTCAACCACGGACTCGCGTGCCAAGCACCCTAATGCCAAGCGTATATGCCAAAATGCATGACTCGAATTCCAAACCAAAACCCTCCTCGAAGGGCCGTAAATCATAATTGTACCGCCTATCGCAGCCAAGTCATTTTTACCAAGGTGCCACCTATAGGGTCTTGCACATTTACAAAAAGCGAAACCATAAACGTACTGCCTATCACGGGCCCGTATCGTTACCGAGGTGCACCTATCACGGGTCTGACACAGTTTACTAATAACGTAATTGTAAATGTACCGCCTTATCACAGGCCAAAGTATATTTACCAAGGTGCCCACCTATCACGGGTCTGCACAATTTACAAAAAAACGAAACCATAAACGTACTGCTAATACGCGCCCGTATCGTTTAGTCAGTGCCACCTATCACGGGTCTGCCGGTTTTCAAAAACGTAAATTCATAAATGTACCGCTATCAGCATGCAAATACTATTTATCAAGGTCCACCTACACGGTTTCTGCACGATTTCAAAAAAGGATGAAAATGCATGAACATATACGACTCCTTCACAACAGAGCGTAAGCAAATGCAGATATTAAAAGATCCCCATTTTTATACCATTATACTTAAACGACTTTCACAACAAACATTAAGTAACCAGACATTAAGAGATTCCCCTTCTTAACGCCCGTTAACTTAAACGATTTTCAAAACAACATTAAATAAATAAGTCATTAAGAGATTCCCATTCTTAATACTGATTTATTCTTAATGATTTTCAAACAAAACGTTAAGCAAACAGACATATCAAGAGATTCCCCATTCTTAATATACTTTACTTAACGATTTTCACACCAAAGATATTCAGTAAACAAGACATTAAGAAGTTCCCCATTCTAATACTCATTTACTGAAACGATTTTCAAAAAACGTATTTAAGTAAACGAACATTAAGAGATTCCCATTCTCAACGCCCAGTGAACTAAACATTTTCCTCAAACGCACATTAAGTAAACCGAGGTATTAAAAGATTCCCCATTTTTAATACTCGTTACTCTAATGGTTTTCAAATTCCACAGAAACAAATTCAAACATACTCTCACATTCAAACCATATTTCACAACCAAACACACCAATTAACAAACATCAGTATGACACGCCAAATACAACGAACAACATCAACACAACGTGACACCACAAATGCATCAAACTTCATGTACTCATAGTCATACACAATTACCTCAAAATTCATTTACACGAAACATTCATCAATATAAACAAAACCTAACTCTAAGGTTTTACCCGTAACGCATTAGATTCGTTTTTCCCCAAATCGATACTTTAAATCCTAACAATCTCCTTCCCACACAACCACAGATAAGTCCCTATGCAACTAGAAGTTTTGGAAGGAGCCCTTACCTTCACATTAGCTTTAACGTGCGATACGTACCGGCGAGTAAAATCCGGTAAAATCTCCGCTCGCAACGTCGCTTCCAAATTGGTCCCCTAGCACCGTGGCGTGGTAGTGAGCACTTTCCCTTCTAACTCTTCGCGAAATGAAGCTTGGATCTAGAAGAAACGGAGGGGTTTGTGTTTGGATCTCAAATACCGTTTTTCTTCGTTTTCGAATCAAAGAGGAAGAGTGGAATTGCGAAATCTTTGTCCTAACTCTCACCCAACCTTGGGTTACTAGTTTTGAAAGAAAAGAAAGCGACGAAAATGAAAACGGGAGAAGGAGAGAGAAAAGCTTCGCGGGTAGCAGAGAGGAAGAAGATGGAGTTTTCGATTTTCCTTCTTTTCTTTTTCTTTCTTTCTTTGTTTTTCCTTTCTCTTCTTTTTCCTTCCTTCCTCTTATACTATTTTCTTTTCCTTTTTCCTTCCTTCTAGTTTTCCTTTCTTTTTCCCTCCAAGCAAACATATAAAGATAATAATTTATAATTTAAACAAATATCTCAAAATATCCAGATATTTGTTAAATTACCTTTTCACCCGAAACGCATTAAATTATCCGTAAAGGATTCACCGCAGTTAATTTCAATTTATTTATCGACGAGAAATTTTAATTGGCATCAAAATATCTTTTTTTGATTATAAACCTCCAAATATAATTAACTTTGGCTTAAAAAGCCTCCGCCAAAAATCCAAAATACAACCAAAAATACATAAATGCTACTTTAAAATTATGGGTCTTACATCCAAGGACCGAGTGTGTTTCAACTAACGAAGACAAAACTGATGAATTCCATATTTGTTTTCTGCCACGTTTTCTCATTCCATTCTCTTATTTATATTTCAATTTCTGTCAATCAGTATTGCAATTTAATGTTAATAATGCTATACAAATTTCACATGCTTATAAATGCAAGCAAGAGAATACGTAAAAAAAATCACATTATGATTATGGTTTTCATCAAATTGTTTTGTTTTGGAAGATGGATTTGTTCTCTCCCCTGTTTGTTGTTCACATGGAAGATGCCGTTCATATTTTGAAAAGTCTTGTTCTTCCAATTGTGCTTAATCCAATAATCAGAAGCCCCTTTTGTGATAGTCTCCATGACAGAATTGTTAGAGTAATGAGAAGACATGACTGCAAAATTGACAAAAAATGTAGTAAGTACATAGCTATGGTTCATTTTTAGATGAAACAATAAAAAAAGAACTTACAAATAACAGGGAATTTGGTGGAATAAGAGAACATGTTCAAGAAAGTCATAAGCAGTACTCAATTCTTGCATATTAGTATCAACAAATTAGGAACAAAATATAAAATGTCAACAAGTACTTAGAGAGAAAATAAGGCATAATAAATTTGTGGCTTATTTTCATCCTCATATGTTTTAAAAAATATTTAAATTTTTAACATTATAAACACTCTCTCACCTATCATATTAATCCCTCTACCATACTACTTAGGAATAAGTTAGAAAGACTAAACACCATAAGTTTCAGATCTTCATAATCATATTACAAAAATTACAATTATTATGAACAATAAAAACAATTAAATATTAATTATAAAAAAAATCTTCATTTCACTAATAAGAAAAAACATATTTTGAGAAGCAACAATACACAATATATCTACAAGATTGATATATGTTGGATGAGACTCTTCTCAATAGTATATAAAACTATTAACTCAAAATTGATAGCAATCATAGAGACATTACTCGTCAAAATAAATTATAAATAGAAAGTATCAAGGAGAATATAAATATATAAGTTTATAATTATTACCTTATTCTATCTTTCTAAATGTCATCAATTTTAATCAAGGAAATCACAATCGTAAGAGATTTTATACGAATCCTTCTAAAATCGGACAATTGAGTAAAACATATGGAAATATGAGAAAATGTTAATGAATTCCATTGGATTATGGCTAGATCGATAGTCTTTGATATGTGTTTTATCGTCTCATTCATGGATCTAATTGAAAATTAACAACATATATAATATTAAATATGAAAAAAAGAACCAATAAATAGATTAATTTAGTGATAGAGTGAGGAAATAACAATGATTTATGAAATCCTTCCGAACATATCAACATCATCTATTCAAATATAATAACATATATGTTATATGATTGATGATCAAATGGATAGATAATGAAAGAATCTTTCTAGATATAATTGCAAACTCAAGATCGGACAAAAATGAGGGAGACAGAGATAGAAACTAAAATAGTCTTTGGAAAAACGGCACCGATAAAATGAGAAAAAGAGATAAAAATCAAAATAGTATTATAGAAAACATAAAGAATTCCTTAGATGAGGGGTGATATTAGATTAAGTTTTCATGTAACCTAAACTTTGAATATTATAAAACAAAAAATAATTATGATTTTTAGATAACAAAAAAAGAAAAAGCATATTCACTCGATAATTTATATAATACTTAAATAACGTTTTCCACTCGTTCGATATATGGTTGAATATGTTTTTGATGGTGAGATGTTTAAAGATTTTTTTTATTAAGTTATAATATTTTTATCAAGTAAAAATAAAATTAAAGATCAAATTTAATATAGTCAAAAAATTTAAAAGATTGCATAATATATTTTTATTTAAAAAATGAAAACATACCTGATCAATCAATTTTAAGTGTAAATTGATTTTTTTCTTACAATAAGGAGGGAGTATAATTTTTTGTAAAAGGAAAACATAAATTGCTATTAATAAAAATAGATGTCCTCTGCATTTGTATATTCTGAACTCTTTTTAAGAATGAAAAACTAAAAACCAAAATAAATATAATGGTTTTGGTTTTTTAAATTTACAAACCGTAAATTATAAAATAGTTTTTTGAAAGTTTTTTAAATCAACTTGCATTTATTCATGAGTTACTAAAGTCTCAATATTCTTTTTTTGAAAATTGCATTTTAAAATTTTTAAAAACCAAAAATTATCAATTTGCATTTATTCATGTCTTTAATTTCACAATTTTCAAGAAATCAATTTGCATTTTTGAAAACCAAAAATTATCAATTTGCATTTATTCATGTCTTTAATTTCACAATTTTCAAGAAATCAATTTGCATTTACACAAGTTCCTAATTTTACAATTTCCAAGATATCAATTTGTATTTACTCATGTATCTAATTTCACATTTTAAAGAAATCAACTTGCATTTTCGGTTGTTTTGTTTTTGTTCATTGTTAAACACATCATTAGGTAACTCAAAACCAAACTCCCCACAGATCCACATTCAACTCCTTCAAATTCACTGCACTTTCTTCATCCAGAACTTAGCCAAATTAGAGGCGGTATTTCAACGATGATATTTAAACTTTAAGTACCGATTTCGACTCTCATGGAATGTAAAATTTCTAATTTTCAACGAGGGATAAAAGGGTGAGAAATTCATGAATAATAGTGTCGGTCAGAAGTATTGGAACATACATAGTATGTTAGTGTGTAAATTTAAAAATGTTAGAGTCCCACATTGAAAAACTTTCACACATTGATTAACTTTCAACTCTAAAAATAATTAAATACAAAAAGTCCAATATTGTATAGTTTACACATATGAGATAGCTTGCATTACTATATAATGTGTCAATTTCTTTTGAAAAGAACAACAAAGTTAGATGCAATTTCAACCTTTTTCTCTTCTCCTTTGTTTGCTCGATGATTTCTGAGCCACTTCTCTTATTTCTTTCTATCTCTTCGATATTTTTACAATGGTGATAATACCGCTTTCCCTTCGATTTTAGAGCGGCATTCGTGTTGTAGTACTTTCAGTTTGCGAGTGAGTCTTGTTGGTTTACAACTTGTCTTAGTACTATACTTATAGAGTTGTTGTAATAGCTATATGTGAGGGTGTAATTATAGAACGGTTCTCTACACTGCAGTAGAAAATCGAAAAAATGTATTTTGATTTGTTTTATCTCATCAGTGTTGCGAGATTACTAGCATGTCTACTAAAGAGATTACAATATCTGATTCCGCTGCTTCTGATTTCAATAATCTGTTTCGATTTTAGGGATGTCACTTCAAACAATTGCAACAAAAGATACTATTTTTCTTAACTATAAATTTTTTTTTAACGTTTTGAAAGATGACATTCTAGTTATTCTAGAAACAGATGAACACACAAAAAGGATAAGAAAGCTGCATAACTAACCTACAAGAATTAACCTAGTGTGAAGATAACAATTATGTCTACAAGAATTATATTCTTAACAGTCTTGCTGGTGATCTATATGATTCTTATAGTGCTTGTAAATTCTTGATTGTAGAATCAAGCCTATAAATAACATTTGGTCCCTAATTTGCTTTCATCCGTTCATTCAAAAAAATACACCATCTATATTGAAGAAAGTAAGAACCTGGAAGAATTAAAGCAATATACACACGTCACTTTTAACAATAGATAGTGGTTGCTATTTTCTCCATTTTGTTTATTGATTTATTTGCTATTTTATTATCAAGAAGATATGATCAAATTACTTACATATCATCATAAAGATCTAACATAAAACAGTTAGTGCCTATAAATAAGCTTTATGTAACCATTTATCTTTCACATTGTATCATTTTTACCAACATCCATAACATATAATTTTAAGTTTTTATCTCATTAATTTTCATAGACACCATGTTTCTTAATTTGGTATCCATACTTCTTAATTTGGTATCCATACACTGGTTTGTGTTGAAACTTCAACTATGCATTCTTGTGGATTGAATCTTTTGTTCTTGATGTTGTTGTATTTATTATTGCCAATGAATTTTTTTTTTCTTTCCATTTCATGCAAAGTTTGAGTATTAATTTGCCAACTCTTAGACGGAATCGACTACTTCCATTCTAAAAGGTCTATTTACATGCACTCTCACCCTTTACAAAATTGTTATAAGTGCAAATCAAATATATATTAGGGACACACCCCAATTGACGTGACTCCACCCTTTAAATACTTACTTTTGTTTCAATTCATTAAAAATAACTTTTATTATTCTTATCATCATTTCCAACAGTACCTGTATTTGAAAACTTCAACCATTAACCTACAAATTGTTACAAGTACAAATCAAACATATACTACTCCACTAATTTAATGAATTGATTTTTTGAGGCGCATTTAAAATGTAAATAAAAGTAATTGATCCAAATAACATTGTAAGCATATACATAATATTCCTAAATAAATAAATTCTTAATTATCACCTTTTATATAGATAGTCGACATTTGATAAATTTAATCAAGAAAATCACAGTCATATGAAATTTATGTCAAACGTTATCAAAATGGTCAATTGAGAAAGCATAGTAGAGAAGGTCTTCATCCAAAACAAGATAGATAAACTTCGACAGATGTTCCAGTGTACCAGTTCAAGGAGACATATGATATACTTCATCTTGAAAGAGGAGGAGACACAGTGTAGACAAACTCCTACAAAAAACACATATTCAATTTTTTATTATTTATCTTTAAATTATAGAAAAACATCTTTCCAACTTTTTCAAAACATGTTGCATAAATTAGAGGACATACTTTTGTTCATGCAGCCACCTTTTAGCTCCAAATGGATTACACTAGATAACCTATAACATATATAATAATTAATAACATCTTGAAATATGAATGCAAACAAATATTATTTATTATAATATATGTCATTAACAGGATGACAAATAAGAAATCTTAGATTTATATTTCATCTACAGATAAAAACAACAACTAATTACTAATTTTAATTTTGGTTATTTCATAAAAAAAGACTATGTAATTTGTTATGTAATGATAATTAAAATTGATTTTTTATAAAAATGATATGAATGAGTTACACTAAACATGGAACCAAAACTTACACTAAACGTGTAAATTAATTTGTTATGTAATGATAGTTAAAATTGATTTTTTATATTTGGATACATACATGTAAATTGAGTTGAATAACAAAATTGAGTGTAAAAATTTCATTTTGAGTGAAAAACTATAAATTACACTAAACATGAAACCAAAACTTACAATAACGGAGGAGGAACATGCAGTAATAAGACAATTGGATGCAAGTGGTTAATGATCTTCAGATACCACCCAAACCCAAACTTTGAATTATTAGGGGTCGTACATCTAAAAAGAGACAAAACAACCAATTAAGATGTGTCTAAAAAATATTGAAAATTAGAAAAACCAACAAATATTATTTTAAATGATGTAAATGTACCGTATGCAAGGCCTTCCTCCTCAAAAATTTAGCTTAATTCCTCCTAAAAACATGAGTATTTCATTTATGTTGATGAGTATAAATAAGTGTATAAAATGGCAAAAAGTTAGAGATAACATAAGTTACAAAATTCACTAATAAATTTGTGGCTTATTTTCATCCTTATATGTTTTAAAGAATATTTAAATTTTTGAACATAATAAACACTCCCTCACCTATCATATTAATCCCTCTACCATACTAAGGAATAAGTTAGAAAGACTAAACACCATAAGTGTCACATCTACATAATCATATTAAAGAAAATACAGTTATTATGAACAATCAAAAAATTACATAGTAATTATTAAAAAACAATCTTTATTTCACTAATAAATAAAAAGATACTTTGAGAAGCAACAATAAACAATATATCTATAAGATTGATGTTCGATGAGACTCTTCTCAATAGTATATAAAATTATTAACTAAAAATTGGTAGCAATCATTAGACTTTACTCGTCAAAATAAATTATAACAGGAAGTATCTAGGAGAATATAGATATATAAGTTTATAATTATTACCGTCTTCCATCCTTCGCAATGTAATCATATTTAATCAAGGAAATCACAATCGTAAGAGATTTATTCAAAACCTTCCCAAATCGAACAATTGAGTAAAAACACATGGAAATATGAGAAAATGTTAACGAATTCCATTTGATCACGGATAGATCGATAGTCTTTGATTTGTGTTTTGTCATCTCGTTCATGGATCTAATTGAAAAATAACAACATAATATTAAATACGAGAAAAAGAACCCAATAAATAGATTAATTTAGCGATAGAGTGAGAGGAATAACCTTGATGTATGTAACCCTCCCGAACATATCATCATCATCTATTCAAATATAATAACATATCTATTATATGAATGAAGATCAAATTGATAAATAATGAAAGAATCTTTTTAGATCTAATTCAAAGCTCAAGATTGAGACAAAAATGAAAGAGGCAGAGATAAAGACTAAAGTAGTCTTTGGGAAACGGCGCCGATGAAATGAAAAAAAGAGACAGAAATTAAAGTAGTATTTTGGAAAACATAGCTACTCATTTATAAGGAGTTTCTTAGAAGAGGGGTATTATTAGGTTAAGTTTTCATGTAACCTAAACTTTAAATACTATAAAGCAAAAAATAATTATGATTTTTAGATTACAAAATAAAAAAAAAAAACATATTCACTCGATAATTTATAAAATTCTTAAATGATGTTTTTCATTAGTTCGATATATGGTTGAATATGTTTTTAATGGTTAGATGTTTTAAAGATTTTTTTATGTCATGTTATAACATTTTTATCAAGTAAAAATAAAATTAAAGATTAATTTAATATAGTCAAATAATTTTAAAAGATTGCATAATATATTTTATTTTAAGTGTGATTTTTTTTTTACAATAAGGAAGGAGTATAATTTTTTGAAAATGGAAAATTATAAATTGCTATTAATAAAATTAGATGTCCTCCGTGTTTGTATATTCTGAACTCTTTTTAAGAATGAAAAAGTAAAAATCAAAATATATATATAAATAGTTTTGGTTTTTTATATTTAAAAACCGTAAATTAGCAAATAGTTTTTAAAAAGAAGTTTCTTAAACAATTGTTTTATCTTTAAACTAAACCAAACATGCCCCTAATTTTACAATTTTCAAGAAATCAACTTGCATTTATGCATGTCCCTAATTTCATAATTTTTAAGATATCAATTTGCATTTATGCTTATCTCTTATTCCACAATTTAAAAAAAAATCAATTTGCATTTACGCATGTCTCTATTTTTACAATTTCCAAGATATTAATGTGCATTTATGCATGTCTCTAATTTTACAATTTTCAAGAAATCAACTTGCATTTACAATTGCGTTGTTGTTGTTCATTGTTAAACACACCATTAGGTAACTCCAAAATAAACTCCCTCAAATCCACAGCACTTTCCTCTTCCCCCAACATTTTTAGTCAATATTTTTAGTCATCATTATCTTAATATTTTTAGTCAAGGCAAAATAAAAAAGAGTTCAGATAAATAAGTAGTAAGAGAATATGAACTTTTAAATTCAATACACTCTTGTATATGTGAACTTAATGGTACTTTAACTAGAAATTAAAAATGTTATTTTTTTTTCACTTTTATTAATGATTTTTTTGACTAAACCTTTGTATATCTAATGAAAAATAAGTGAACCACTTGACATGTTTAAGATTTTTTTAACTGAAATTGAAAATCAATTAAGAAAAAAAAATTAAAAGGTTTCGTAGTGATAGAAGAACATAGTATGATAGTAATTTGTTTATTGAATTTTATAAACAATATGAAATGATACATGAAACAACTCCACCATAATAGCTTGAAATGAATGATAACTAGATATTGGCCCGCGCTTTGCGCATGAACATTTGATATATTAATATTTGATATATTAAATTAAGATTAAATTGTACTTTAACTTTATAAACATTACTCTTTGAATTTAAAATCAAAGATGATTAGTAGATAATAGTTATTAAATGATATATTAGAAGTAGACAAATGTTATGTTACACACAAGTGAGACAAGCTGTGCATCATACACAAAACTTTTATCGGCCATTGAATTAATAAGTTGAATGATACGGTCAAATGAGATATTACGAGACTTAATGATTCAATGGTAGAAGATAAACTCATGCATGGTGCAAGATGGTTTTTACCTATGCACATTAGAAAAAACTAAAAAGTAATAATCTTTAATATAATTTTATTGTAATTTTCTATCACATTTTTTAGATATATTCAAAATAATTGATAATGATTAAAAAATTAAAGTTAAAATATTTATTTGAACTAATTAATTATTTGGACAACATTTTGTATAGTTTATATTATCGTTGTTATTGTTGCATTTCTATTCATTTTTCTTCTATAAAATTTATTAATGCATTTACAATGAGCCTGAATTTATTAATGCATTTCTATAAAATAGTTTAATTTTAAATTTTCAAGTGAGCCTGAATTTTTTTTAAACTGCACAAACTTCACTTGTTCTCATATTTTGTGAGCCTGAATTTTTTAAACAGCACAAAATTCATATTTTGTGCTAAAGTATACTTTCAAATCAGCACAAAATTCACATTTTCTCTTCATGAAATTTAATGCATATGCACTTACAATATAAAGTATCAATTAATCACATTTGTTGGATTATTAAAAATATTTAACTTAAATCATATTATATCTTAAATGTCATACAAAAAATATTTGGTAATTAATTGACAGCGTAAAATTTTACGAAACAAAATCGATCACATTCTCCATATGAAGTGATATTGAGGGGTGTGAAAAATTCTTCCCTTAATCTTAGATATTTCAAAGACAATTTTTAAACCAAAATATTGTCATTACTTTATCAACCAAGTTCATGAGTTCTTCACTAAGAATATATTCAAGACATGATTTTAAATTGTGTTACCCAACTACCGTTTTAACGACATTGCAACTATAATTTAGACCGCATTTTTCTGCAATTTAAAAATTTATAGCGCTACAGCGACAACAATCGTAATTTAAAATCACGATTCAATGAATTGATATCATTGTCACTTGAAACAAAAGACCCTGGTTCTTAATTAAAATCAAAGAAACAAGTAATAAGGGTGCAAGTATACATTTTAAAGGATATAATAATAATGATATAAACCCCAAAGAAAGGTATATATATGTGGTTTTCAAATTGCATATACAAACCAACTAAATAGATATCCAGTTGGAGAACAACAGGAGATATTTAAATACAATCTATTTCAAAGAATTTCATTATCTTGTACTCAGTTTCGAACCTGACAACAAAAATTTTCTGTTTTGATTACTCTATTTACAATAATTTGTTGAGACCTCTATGGAAAATGTGATTTGTAAGATAACTTTTCCTTTGCATATATAGGCTCCTTCATTGATTGGTTGTGACATTAGAGAACTGTACGACACTACAAAGAAACTACTAAGCAACTCAGAAGTTATTGCAGTAAATCAAGGAAGGATTAGACTAAAAAATCCTCAAACATCTCTTAACAATCAATGCTTTTAATACTAATAACCTTGTGGTTTTGCAGACAAACTAGGAGTTCAAGGGAAGAAGGTGAAAAATAATGATGATTTGGAGGTAATTCATTTTCTCAAATTATTATCGGTGTCGACGTGTAAATATATGTTTCGTGTCTTATGTCTATATTAGTATTTGTATTCCATACCTTGTCACTTAAATATGTAGATACTAGATACTATAACTAATAGATGTTTCCTTGGAGAGAAATGCACTTGTGTTAGTAGTGGGAAATTTCTTCATAAAACTTGTTGAAGATAAACAGACTAACCCCTATCTATAAGGATATTAAACTTATAATCCTAAATAAATAGCGAAATCAGGAAAAATAATAATTATAAATTTATAATAACTAAGTAATTTGAAAACTAATCTAACAAGATAATTTAAGATACTCTAAGATTAGAAATAGATCCTACGAGAGAAACTAAGATACTCCAACATTATATTAGATATTCTAAGATGATATCTTAATTTCTAACACTTCTTGAAGCACATGTGCAGGTTTGGGCAGGCCCTCTCAGTTATAACAAGTTAGCAATGGTCTTATGGAATAGGAGTTCATCGAAAGCAAGAGTGACTGCATCATGGACAAACCTAGGTCTGGAACCAGGAACTTCAGTTAATTTGACTTATTTTGTTCTTTACAATCCCATGAATTCATAGCATTAAGATACCTATAATGTTTAGAGTTTTTGACTATTTATATTGAAATTTGCAACATTCAACACAATAATCAGTTTCGTGAGATATATCTGCTGAATTAGACTCACATCCTGGTAAGATATATGTCCTGAGTCCGAACCAAGTTCTCGATATATTTAGACAGAAAAAGGAGACAAACAACAGAAGACAGGACTACCACAAATGCATTGGCAATCATTCGAGGTTCCGTAAAAGGAAACAGAAATCAATTGGAAATTTATTTGTTAATAGGAAATGCAGAAACAAATGAATATAATTATATCTCTAATATGCTTCTCATTGTAATCTATACAATGAGGAACATTTGATCTCAATACGATACACCTTCCAAATTATAAATACTGTGAATCTAAATGATGTTCATTTAACATTTAACCCATTTAAAGGATAAGGGATAAAGAAAACAGTTGAAAAAAGGAACTATAAATACTAGTATTGAGAATTTTACAATCAGTATTCACAATGTTCTACTTCTCTAACTAACTAACCCTTTTCCCCTAAATATTATGGACCTTGCTTTTAGGCCTAAACAAGCTAATTTATATCCATAATCCCCATCAGATTTTACATGTATTCTGCCTTTGTATTTGTAAAGATTCCAAAGCAGTATATCAGGAATGGCAGCAATGAATCAAAAAGAATAGTTACAACAACACTAATACAGTTAACCATCAAGATATTGAAATGAATATTGATTTTCTCTGCACTAATCACAACAAGACTATCTGATTCATCCTCTCGGTCTCAATGAATATTGAAATGCAATTTTTATCATATAGTTAACCATCAAGATGTTTACTATTGTTAAATGTATTAGCTATGTAATACAGTTAATAAAAAAAAAAAAAAAAAAAAAAACCAACACACATAAGACAACAATAATTTTAATATTCTACAAATTTCTTTCAAGTTGGAACTCACCAATCTACCAATTTGTGAAGTATAAACACACTTAACAAAATTGATTGAAATGATAAATTAATGTTGAAACATTGATTCAAAATAATAAAGTTTAAATAGAAAAATATCTCACCTAGTTTCTGTCTTAAAGAAGACCTCTCACAATCATTTCCCGAAGAAGTTTCTCCGCTTTTTCAATTTCATATTTTTCAAAGAGGGAATGAATAACTATTTCATAAGTTAAAGCATCTGAAATGCAGCCATTGTCTTTCATTTTTGAAAACAAATCCAACGCTTCGTGCAACAAGCCCTTGTTACAAAACCCTTGTATCATAATGGTATATGTATAGACATCAAGATTGTAGCCTTTGACCAAAAGATCTTCAAAAATCTTTTGGGAATCCTTTATTCGTCCACTTTTACACAATCCATTGAGAAGAATATTATACGTGCACATACTTGGTTGAATACCCAAGTCTAAATTTTTTCAATAATGCAACTGCCTTATCATCATCATTGCTTTTGCATAAAGCATCCAATATAGAACTGTAAGTATATATATTAGGTGGTTGGCCCCTATCATGCATCTCACAAACAAGCTCCAAAGCATATGTAATTCTCCCCGATCTGCACAAACCATCGATGAGGGAACTGTAAGTTACAACATTAGGAACAATTTTTCTGGACTGCATTTCTTTGAAGAGGTTCATGGCTTCATCCATCATTTTAATCTTACAGAGTCCATTAATCATGATACTGTAGCTCCTAACGTCAGGAGCCACTCCCCTTTGGGCCATAATGTTGAGTATGCTCTTAGCCCTGTTCACTTCATTAACGAGGCAATATCCATCTATTAAACAGTTGTAAGTAACAATACTCGGCTTTATGTCATTTTTCATCATCACAAGAAACACATTTTTAGCTTCTTTCAACTTCCCTTCCTTACAAAAAGCATCAACCAATATATTAAAAGTATACACATTTGGGTTGATGTTTTCCATTGTCATTTTATTAAACAAATCAATTCCTTCTTTTAATTGACCCATGATGCAAAAGCCACTAATTAGTGCATTGTAAGTGACAACATTAGGATAAATTCTCTTGACAACCATTTCAGAATATAAATCACAAGCATCAGAAACAAGTTTATCTTTGCACATACTATCAATAATCGTGCTGTACATTACCACATCTGGGTGAACCAATTTCCCATCAACTCGTCTCAGCAACTCTAGAGCTGCTCTTGTTTCTCCAACTTTACATAACCCATTGATCAAAGTCCCGTAACTAACGTGATTCAACCGAAATCCTTGTGCTACCACCTTGTCATGAAAGTGCAATGCTTTATGAACCTCGCCTTTGAGACAAAAACCCTTGATGAGTGTGGTAAAAGTTATTGCATTTGGGTGATAACCCTTTTGAGAATCTTTGAGAAAACAGAAAAAGCAAAAGTTATATGACCCAATTGGCAAAAACAATTCATTAAGAGATTGCAATTTACTAACTCAGGGTTGATTCCCCTAACTTCCATTTGTTGAAAAAGGGAAATAGCAATTGAGTAATGCTTAGCTTTCACAATGGAACCTAAAATCTTGCCAAATTCAATGGGTGGTGGGGTAGGATTGTTATGGAGCAAAGAAATTGAACAATGAAATGGAATTGTCAAGATGAGGATTATTGAATTGAGGGAATAGGGTTGAAGCTGAGAAGCAAAAAGAGGGAATGAAATTAAAAGGAAGAAACTTTTTGGGAATGAAAAGAGAAACAAACCTTGACCTAGTTGAAAACAAAAACATTGTTTGTTGTGGTTGCAGTGGGCTGCGATAAACAAAACCTTCGAATTTTCATGTTTGTATCAAACTCACTTATATCTCTCGTTATCGCTTGAGATTGTTTTTTGGAACCACAATTTTATCTTATTAAATAACTAAGTTGACATAAAATATAAATACCAATAATTAAATAATTGACTATTTTAAATAATAATAATAATAATTAAATAATTAATTTTGCTAAATAACTTGACATTTAAATAAAAAAAACACATTAAACATTAAAGAAAACATTACTTTCTTTTATAGAGATTCATTAAAAAGACACAATTTGTTATTGATGAGTGCATTATTCTCACACATAATTGAGTCTTCTATTAAAGTTTAATTTTGCACTGATAATAATGTAAATAATTTTATAAACTCTACTAGAATTCGAAGTACATTGGTTTTAAAGAATTAAGTTTTGGTGTATGCCATATAATACTAACTATAATCTTTATGCCAAATATTTGTGTCTTTTCGTATTATTAGTAGTAGCAAAAGATAGTGACATTAATTCATTATTCAAAAAATGACTTTTGTTTTACAGCAAAAAAATATCACTATTTATAATTTCAATCACAATTCTGAAATTAGTGATATTTTTTAGGATTTTTAAAATATATATATATATATATATATATATATATATATTTATAGTTGCATGAGTAAAAAAAAACAATCATGGTTGCTTAATGTAGTTGCCCAGATAGATTACAGAGACATATATTGATACACATATAATACACCATTGAAGTTTCTTTCCAAGTTTTAAAATCTTCATCAAGTTTTTTTATATATAAGCATTTTTTTATACAATTATGGGTGTTGCGGTTGGGTGAGATCGATTCAAATAACAAAGAACTGATATAAGTGAATTTGAGAGAAAGAGGGTTTAGTGTTGCGGTTGCTCTATTTTTTATTGCAGATGGAGAGGTGCAGATAGCAGATGGACAAATAGAAGAGTAAAATAATCTAATCTGTAAGCCGAACACAGGAGCGTCCTCTGTGACAGAAATTGGAGTGTAATAAGCAACTCGTAGGTGTAGGAAAGAAATGTCCAACCAATAATAGCCCAAATTAATATGCCGAAGTCAGAAGTAGGAAATAGTTGTGTAAAAGTCGTCTGGTCCAAAATTCATTTTTTAGGATTTCTAAAAGTTATTTATAAAATAAATAATTATTTTACTTATCCATGCTAGAAACTTTTTCTGCAAAATACTCATTTTAACATAATATTATTTTTTTCCTTAACATTGATAAATATAATTTTAATCAAAACTCTCATATTTAAAATAATAACTATAATTATTACTATCATATTTTTCAAAATAATCACATAGAAATAAGTCATTTTTTTAGAATAGTCAAAATGATAAAATAAATAAATATAACACCAACAATTTAAATTAATTACTAAATAAAAATAAATATGTATAAAATCATCATACCATAACAACTATATAAAAATAAAGAAAATCAACATCAATATTACTAATATTTGAAGATAATTATTTGTAAAATAAATAATTAAAATAAGATATATTTAAAAATAATTAAATATAATTATGTGCACATTTAATATTAGTCAAACCTACAAGAAAATATCACATTGACTACCAACGCACATATACACGTAAAATTGCCTAAAATTTTTATTCTTTAAAATATGTACACCAATATACTATTATTTTTAGAAAATATATAAAAAATAAAATTTAATTTTTGTTATTTATATCACTCATTTAGTCTAATATGTACAAAATTAGCACATAATAGAAAACACATATATATAAAAAAAAATCTTAAAATTAATCAACATATATTCTGAAATAATTTATATGCTAAATTAATTATTTAAAATTCTATTTCTTTAATAAAATATTTTATTACAAAATTTTGAGGCGTTATATTGATCAAATTGTATGTAAAAGGATTTTGTTATGAATATAATCAATGGTGCTTTCAATCCTTAATATGCATTGACATAGCTTGTGGTTAATATGCATTGACTTAGTTTGTGTTTCTAGTTTGTTTTTCAATCATACAAAAAAAGAATGTTTACACACTTTCTTTTGTTCTTGTTCTAAGCCTCTCTTGTGCTTAAAATGTTTTTTTTAATATACTCATTTTGCCAGGTTAAAAGAAAATACATAATTCCTAGGCAGGATCCATGTTGTTGGAAAATAGAACTATTTAACAATTTGGTTTTGAGAGTCATTCCTTGAAACAAAACAACATAGCCAAAGAAAAAGAACAATGCCTGGAAACTGAGGAGTAAATGCCACTGCGTGCTTCAACCTTTGCGAATTTCCAAAGACCCTTTTATCTATGGAACTTGATCATTAGAGACTACAAATTTTCTTTGCCTTTTGCCTCTAAGTATCAGTCTAAGGATTTGACTCTCATGATCTGACTATGTCGGAAATGATGATATTTATGGAAGATTGTTGAAAATAATAATGACATTAATGAGAGCTAGTGTTGGTGTGAATTAAAAAATAACGAAGTCTCACCTAGGAGTGATAACATACACTAGTAGTGTTTATAAGGTGGAGGTATGGAACTTGGTGTGTGCTCCAAGGTGGTGGTATGAAAAATTAATAAATTATTTATTTATTTATTTATTTAATTTTAAATGAATGATTGCATTTTTTATCTTTCATTGATACGTTAATTACATAATTTCTCTCCACCGAGTCAACATTCAACATTTGATCCAGTCAGTTCCTTGCCTCCAATTTCGGGCGTCAGTTCTCTGATCAAACCCTAGCTATTTTATCGTTTCTTGGTGGAAACACTCATCAGATTGGAGCGCACGTTTATGTGGTAAAAAAACCTAAAGATTAGAGCGCACGTTTAGTGTATCAAACCTAATGGATCGCTCTTTTTTCTCTGATCTAGTTGCATATTTTCTCTATAAATATAGGGTTCTCCTTAGTTGGAAAAGCACACCAAAAGCTCTCCACATCTTTTCTCTCTTCTCCCCCTTTCTTTCTCACTTCTTCTCTTTCTTTTG
Source organism: Cicer echinospermum (assembly GCA_002896215.2). Classification (NCBI taxonomy): domain Eukaryota; kingdom Viridiplantae; phylum Streptophyta; class Magnoliopsida; order Fabales; family Fabaceae; genus Cicer; species Cicer echinospermum. The sequence goes on from PGTU02001739.1 coordinate 18,587, forward strand.
AGTGGTCTTAGTACCATATTACGAGTGCTAGTCATTCAACTGCCATATTGATGGTGTAATTCAAAAACGGTTTCTACGGTGCATGAGAAACTACGATACAATGTATGTGAGTTGTTTATCATGAGCACTTCGTGATTGATAGTCTGCCTTTCACAATTTGGTAAGTGCCTCGAAATGTCTTAAAGAGAGCGACCTAGTCCACGACGAACCCAGTAATATTTTCGGTAGCATAAATTGTTTTTCAATTTTTTTTCGAAATTCAAAAATAACAGCCTCTAAGGTTTTACCTCTGAAGATAGGAATGTAAAGTCAAGTGAAACATGCTCCAAAATCTTCCTTCAACAACGCAACTCAAAGGCAAGCACTGACTCTGATATACAATGCTACTCTTTCTCTACTAAGTTGCCTCTGATAAGTAATTCAACACCAGAAGATGATTGGGTTTGACTCTAAACTTCTCACTACTTTTGACTCTGATTTTCATACTTTGCCTCCAACAAAACCAAAGTGTCTGACTCTGAGAAAGTCAATGTCTATTGATGAAAAAGTCGACGTCACATGAAAAGTTGACGCAACATGAAAAAGTCAACTGAAAATAAAAAGTCAACGAATCTAATTATGATAAAAGTCACGACTCTGGAAACTGACTCTAAAGACACATTCTACACACGATCAGAAACATAATATGATGAAGGCGTACTGCCCTCTGATTGTGATACTAAAGATTCAAAGACCAAGTAGTTACTTTTGTCCACACTCTAATGGATTAAAGAAATGCAATGCAAAAAAATCATTATTGATATGGTAACTTACAATTCTCTTATTGATGGTTTGCTCAAAATTTAGGAGAATCTCAATGATTTGGAGTTTGTTAATCAGATGCATCATAAAGTTCAACCTCCTAATATACTCACTTACAGTTCTATTTTGGAAATATTGTTGGGTTGGGATTTTACAAATTGTATTGCATTTGCTCTAGCCAATATCTTATACTCTCATTTTATCTCATGTGGATAAACCTGCTTTCATCTCATGTGGTTCTGTCATTAACTGAACTATGTTCAGGCACAAGCTTGGCATTTAAATTGATGTGTATGAGTAGAATATGTGTAAAGAGAAGTATTGAGAGTGAAAGGTCATGAATTGTTGTGAGGAACACAAACTTAGAGTTTAGATCTTGAATGCTTATAGGAAGCATGCTTCTATTTTCTGCATAATTGCAGATTTGGTTACATGTGGTGTTAAATCGTAGACTTAGTGCTTAAAATTGAAGCAATCTATATGGATGACATGAAGATGGTTTAAAAGATATACAGATTGCGACATGGACACCTAATACGACCAACACTTCGATACAAAAAATACTATTTAAAAGATATAGGACACATACATCGATACATATATGATAGTTTTTCACCTTCATGGATTCATCTACTTCCAGAAAAAATAAACTTGTTGTAATTAAATTTCATGTTTTTAACCCCCATCATTGCTTTGACACATCTTTAACCCCTGTAGTTGTGTTTGAGATGTGTCCAAGGGTTAAAGATGTGTTGAAGTGAAGAAAAATAAGTTTATTTTTAGAACACTTATTTTAGGTATCGTACGGGTGTTGGATACTGACAGTCTAACCTCAAAGGCGTTTATACTTCATAGTTCATATCCACTTCTATTTTGTATTTAGACTATTATGAAAATGTCAATTTTTATTTTATTTCTTTTGAAGGGTTTGTGTGATTTTGTGTCACTTTGTGATATGGTTAGGATTGTTAAGTGAATAATGTTCTTCTTCCATGTTTTGTGGTTACCTTGATGCTTCATTTGAAGCTTAGTTAAATTTGTTCATCATTGAAGGTTGCTAGTGGATTGGAAGTTGCAAACAAGTGCCAAATGAAATGCTAATAATGTTTTATGTTTGCATCTGAAGTAGAGTGAGAGCGAAGCATGCAAATTGAAAACTCTTCTTCCCATTTCCCCCAAGTGTATTTCATTAGTAATAATTGGATTGTTTTATTGTGCTCCACAAAGACTTCAAATACCTTGTACTTTTTGATATCTTTTGCAAATTTACTACATTAGCATATGTGTTGAGAGATCTTAGTCCACGTGCAAACGAGTATTTGAGATGTTGGTATCACAAACATTTGATGTTTCTATATCCCAAACTTCTAATCAATTTGGTAAATTTTATGTGGAACATTAACTCTACTCTTAATGCTTGTTTACTATATCTCTTAATGCCTTGTTTACTGAATGTTTGTTTGAAAATCGTTTAAGTTAACTGGGCGTAAAGAATGGGGAATCTCTTAATGTCTTGGTTACTTAATATTGTTTTGAAAATCGTTTAAGTTAAATAAGTATTAAGAATGGGGAATCTCTTAATGACTTATTTTACTTAATGTCTGTTTTGAAATCGTTTAAGTTAAATGAGAATTAAGAATGAGGAATCTCTTAGTGTCTCGTTTACTTATGTGTGTTTTGGTAAAATCGTGCTGACCCGCGATAGGTGGCACCTTGGTAAACTGTACGGCCCGTGATAGGCAGTACGTTTACGATTACATTTGGTAAGTTGTGCAGACCGTGATAGGTGGCACCTCGTAAACAGTACGGACCCGTGATAGGTAGTACGTTTACGACTTACGTTCCTTAGTGAATTGTGTTTGTCCGTGAGAGACTGCACAGAGGGTTTGTCCGTGAGAGACTACGCCCTGGTTTAAGTTAAATGAGAATTAAGAATGGGGAATCTCTTAATGTCTTGTTTACTTATGTGTATTTTGGTAAATCGTGCAGACCCGTGATAGGTGCACCTCGGTAAACAGTACGGACCCGTGATAGGTAGTACGTTTACGACTTACGTTTCTTGGTAAATTGTGTTTGTCCGTGAGAGACTGCACAGGTGTTTGTCCGTGAGAGACTACACCCTGTTAAATTGTGAATTGTTGGTTCATTTTGTCTGTGTAGTATTGTGTTATAAGTGTTAAGTGTATGTTTGGAATTTGGTGATAACATGTTTGATTGCAATACCATTTCGAACCCATGATGTTGTAGTAATTGTGTTATAAGTGTTAAGTGTTATGTTTTGGAATTTGGTGATAGCATGTTTGATTGCAATACTATTTCGAAACTCAAGATGTCGTGGTGATTGCGCTATAGTTGCTAAGTGTGATGTTTGAATTTGTGTGTAAGTGTTGATTGGTTTTCGAAACCCTTTAAAAAGCTGAATTTTGCTGTTTTCCTGTTGCTGTCTGATGTGTATTCGAATACAGAAAGCTGTATTCGAATACAGACATGTTGTTTTTGCCACTGACTTACTGTGTAGTCGAATACAGACTGCTGTATTCGAATACAGACATGTTGTTTTGCTACTGACTTACTGTGTAGTCGAATACAGACTATTGTATTCGAATACAAACATGCTGTTTTTTTTGCTGAATGCTGAAACAACCTTGTATTCGAATACAGAGATGCTGTATTCGAATACAACAATGCTGTTTTGTTAAAAACTTCATTTTTCAACCTTGTTTATGCATGTTTGGCATATGGAAACCCTTTTAAGGTGCATGCTTAGTTGAAAGGTTATTTTGTGCATTTAAAACTTAAATGTTATGTGTTATCTGTTAATTTCGGTTGGTGACCCTTTACAACTATTGTGGAAATCTGGGCTTTGCCCTCAGATGAGAGCTAGGACGATCCTACTGGTTCGTACCCTACGGATGAGAATGCTTGACTGGAGCTACGTGAGGAGGATCTCACGGGGCGCGTGGAGATCACTCAGGGTGTATAGTTTTTTGGTATTGATGATCAGATTAGGTTGATGTATAGGACTAGACTTCCTTCTTTGGGTTGGAGTATTTTAATTTCGGAAAACTGTATTGATACTAATATTGTCAGTTTGACATCTATTTTGAATAAGTTCCATGTACCATTTGTATTTGTGTAAAGCTTTGGAATTATATTTGGAGAAACTTTTCCGCTGCTTGTAAATTATAATGACTCAATTATTTATCCAAAAGACATTTCCTTGTTTATTTCTCTGTTTTAGTTTAATCTCTTTTGGAAAAAAAAAATATACCCTCGCTTTGAAAAACGGAGTGATACCACGACTGTGGATGATATACTTGATCTTGAGAGACGAGTAGACACATTGTGTGAAGAAGTTCCAACAAACTTAGATCAAATCTATGTAAAAAACAACAACATATTCAAAACTTTATATTTGCCTTTAAATTAAAGAAAAACATACTTTTGTGATTTCTTTTAAATATATAATAAAAATCTTTAAAAATAATGAATCAAAACCGTAAAAAGTAAAAATATAAGCCACTATATATCAATAATAATTAATGTCTTCTATTCAATACATACAATATACTAAGAAGGAATCAACAATGAAAAAACCCTAATCAAATGTAAGGGAAAGATATACCTAATTACATGTATATCTCATGTTTCGCTTCAAATATTCAATGACAATGTTGAAACCTTTTCCTACAAAAATTATAAAACACATGATTAATAAGCAATAATTATAATTGCACAGAATAAAACAAGGAAGTAGTTGAATGGAATTTTATAATAAGGATTAAATTTAAGATTACTATCAAATCTTTGAAGACCACACATCTACTCAATAAACACATTCCAAATATATAAAAACACATTAATTCGAATAATTAAAAAAACTAACAACAAATCAAAATACTCACATGCTTTGAGGTGAGAAACTATATATATTAAAGTTGAAGTGGCAATTGTATTCCTCGCCCACTTTATTTGAAGTTTCATGTAGCCACCTTTTTAGCTCCAAATGGGTTACACCGATAACCTATAATAAACACAATAATAACTAATAACATCTCCAAATATGAATACAAACAAGTATTATTTTTATAATATATGTCATTACGGAATGATAATAAGAGATCCTAGTTTCATATTTCAACAATTACTAATTTGATTGTATCATAAAAAAAAAAACTATGTCTTTGTTTTGTAATAATAATTAAAATTAATTTATGTAAAAATGATTGAATAACAAGTGGATTTATATTAGATACAAACATGTAAATTGAGTTTGATAATAAAAATAGGTGTAAAAAATTTCAATTTTGATCAAAAGCGATAAAATTACACTAAACATGAACCAAACTACACTAAAGCATGACAAATCAGTGTTTTCTTCGTAATTTTATATAATACCTTATATCCAACTTGTTAACACTCCGGAGGAGGAACAAACAGTAATAAGACAATTGGACTATAGTGATTAATGAACTTCAATTACCACCCAAATTCCAAACTTTCAATTATTAGGCTCATACATTCTAAATAAGTGACAAAACAATCCATTAAGAGCGTGTCCAAAAATATTAACAATTTAAAAAAGCAACAAATATTTTTTAAATTATAATAAATGTAATGTACTGCAGGCCTTCTAAAAAATATGAGTATTTCATTTATTTTGATGAGTAAATAAGTGTATAAAATGACAAAAAGTTTGAGAGAAAATAAGCACAAAAATACACTAATAAATTTGTGGCCTTATTTCATCTCTATTATATTAAAAATATTAAAAATTTAAACATAATAAACACTCTCTCACCTATCATATTAACCCCTCTACTACTTTTGGAAAAAATTATTTGAGAAACAACATAACAATATATCTACAAGATTAATGTTGGATGAGACTCTTTCACAATAGCTATATAAAAACTATTAAATCTCAAAATTGGTAGCAATTATATGATATACTCTCAAAATAAATTATAATAGGAAGTATCAAGGATAATATACATATATAAATTTATATTTATACCTTCTTCCATCCTTAATGAGTGTAATCATTATTTAATCAAGAAATCACAATCGTAAAAGATTTATACAAATCTCTCCAAATCGAACAATAGAGTAAAAACACATGGGAATATGAGAAAATGTTAACGAAATTTCATTTGATCACGGCTATATTAAATCTTTATGCTGTGTTTTACGTCGTTTCATAGATCTGAAAATAAAAATAATATTAAATCCGAAAAAGAACCTATAAATAGATTAATATAACCATAGGATTGAAAAGAATTACCACATTATGAAAACCCTCCGAGCATATCAACATCATCTATTCAAATATAATAACACCCTCCCACACATATCACATTATCTATACAATATAATAACATATATGTTATATTACGAGGATCAAATGATAGATAATGGAAGACTCTTTTTAGATAGAGAGTAAAGTAGTCTTTGGAAAACGCCGCCACGGAAATGAGAAAGGAGATAGAAATCAATTAATAATAAAAACAATATTTCACTTGAAAATTTATAAAATTACTTAAATAGTTTTTAAAAAGCTTCTTAAACAATTTTTTCTTAAAAATTTTTTAAACCAAAAAGTAGTTTTTCATAAACTAACACAAACATGCCCCTAATTTTACAATTTTCAAGAAATCAAGTTGCATTTACGCATGACTTAATTTCACAATTCCCAAGATATTAATGCATTTATGCGTGTGTCTTAATTTCACAATTTTCAAAAAATCATTTGCATTTAACACATGCCTCTAAATTTTCAATTTTCAATGAAATCAAGTTGCATTTGTGTATGTCCTTAATTTCACAATTCAAATATCAATTTTGATTTATGCGTGTGTCTAATTTCACAATTTTCAAGAAATCAATTTGCATTTAAGCATGTTCCCTAATTTCACAATTTCCAAGATATTAATTTGCATTTATGCATTCTCTTACTTTCACAATTTTCAACAAATCAACTTGCATTTGGATTGCTTTGTTGTGTTCATTGTTAAACCAACCATTATGTAGTTGCAGACAAACTCCCACAAATCCATATTCAACTTTCCTCAAATCACTTCCCTTTCATCTTTACTCAAACAAAATCTCAATATTCTCCTATTGAACTCCATAATTAATTCCAATCTTTACCCAAACAAAATCTCAATATTCTCCTATTCAACTTCATAATTAATACCAAGTAAAGTTAGATTCGTAACACAACAAAATTAGGGGCAACATTTGAACGACAATATTTAAACTTTAAGTACCGTTTTCGACTCTCATGGAATATAAAATTTCTAACTTCCAACGAGAGATAAAAGGGTGAGAAGATCATTAATAATAGTGTCAGTCAAAATTTTTGGAACATAAAGAGTATGTTAGTGTGTGAATTTAAAAATGTTAAAATCTCACATTGAAAAACTTTCGCACATTGATTAGCTTTCAACTTTATAAATAATTAAATACTAAAGTCCAATATTGTATAGTTTACACACATGAGATAACTTGCATCACTATATAAAGAGTGTCAATTTCTTTTGAAAAGAACACCAAAGTTAGATGCAATTTCAACCTTTTTTTCTTCTTCTTTGTCTGCTCGATGCATTTATGAGCCAATTCTCCTATTTCTTTCTATCCTTTTGATATTTTTACAGTGGTGATAATACCATTTTACCTTCGATTTTAGAGAAACCTTCGTATTGTAGTTCTTTCGGTTTACGAGTGAGTCCTTTTGGTTTACAACTGGTCTTAGTACTATACTTATAGAGTGGTTGTAATAGCTATATGTGAGAGTGTAATTATAGAACGGTTCTCTACACTGTAGTGGAAAATCAATACAATGTATTTGAGTTGTTTTATCCCATTGACGTCGTAGTTGATCATCTCTCTTGCATTGTTTTTGTCAGTGTTGCGAGATTAATAGCATGTTTACCGATGAGAT
>PGTU02001741.1:0-19554 GCA_002896215.2 Cicer echinospermum
TGGACGGAAGTACACAAGACAACGCATTCTGACTTGTTTGTGCATAAGACAAATAGTATAAACCTCTAAGATCGTTTTTCTCGTTGCAAGATCTTGAAAAGTACAACGAGAATAAAAAAAGATTACTGCACAATTATTATCCTTTTTAAGCTTATGAATTGAGATAAGATTATTCGAAAGACTAGGAATATGAAGCGCATCTTTTAGTTTAAAATATTGAAGGTCAATGTCTCCACAACCATCAACATGAGTATGAGAACCATCTGCAATAGTAATATAAGATATGTCGGAAGGAGAAGTATACTTCAAAAAGGTTGTGAGTCAAATGTCATTTGATGAGTGGCACCGGAATCAAAAATCCAAGCACGGCCAGAGCCATTATTACCCGGCATATTGAACAACTATGTCTTTCTCAATAGAACAAAAAAGTCTTCAGTGACAGTCACAAACAAACAAAAAATAGTCAAAAAATACCAAAAACGTGAAGTATCTCAGAACGCGATTTCAACCACAGAACCTGATAGAGGATGGTCTGATCTGAAAACTGGGAAAAAGTGACGACAGACAGACTGCTGGAAGGTGGCGTTTGGTGGTTACACACGGTAGAAGACGGTGCGTGTGGGCTTCACGCGCATAGACAAAAACAGCACGTGAGAGTATGATGGCAGGGTTGGTGATGATCAAATCTGGACGGAAAGTGAAGGAAACCAGTGAACAGTGATGTGAGCAAAAAAAGGCGACCAGCAACGAAGAAAGTGAATGGTGAGGATCTGAACCAAAAAAATAGTTTTCGGATTATTTCCAAAAAAATATATTAGAGTATAATCATATTAAATAGACTATGTTAAACCTAATGGGCCTAATTAACTGGCTAAATAGAAACTTTACAAACAATTCCACAATCTCAAAGGTATATTTACAACATTGATGAACGCACTGACAAATCCAAGTAATGCTATGTGCAGCCACATTGAAAATCACCGCGGGTCTTGTCAGCAGTAAAGATGTCGTACACGTTGCTAGCTTTTGCAGCTCCACCATCCCTTAGTTTGATCCCATCCGTTCCATCACACTCACTCTAATGCATACCCATCTCATTCAAAATTATCCTTTCAAATTTTCTAACAAAATCAACTCCACCCGACCTCCTTAATTCCATTGATTCTTTTAAAAGTATAAACTTTTCTGCATATCTTGAAATGGTATCAAAGGCTTTGTTTTAGGAGGCATGAGTTCCATCATTGTTGAGTGTTTGACCTACATTTTCAAACTCGTAAAGGTTCGAACGCAGCTCCAAGTAAAGACCCAATCCCCAAACATTGGCACCATTAGTAGCCATGCTGCTGACATGGCAACATCGTAAACATGACCGATGACAGTGCAATAGTTGTTCACACTCTGAGTGGCAGCAGCTCTGCAATGACAATGGCTGGTAAGGGACTTGCGTTGTGCCCAAAGACATCATTGCTACAACCATCCTAATTAAAATTTGTAAGGGTTTAAAGTTATGTTTCATGGGATTGAACCATGTGTGTAAACGATTCACCCTAGAATCCACCCTTTCAGTTTTCATGATTTCTCCTGTTTTTTCATTGGAAACATTATAAGATTTCTGTTTTTACACTACATTTTGTGTGACCTCTGTTTTGACCCTGTTGTTTTTCAGGTCACTATCAAACGGATTAGAAGTGAAAGTGAGCAACTGACTTTGAATGCTGGAAAAGGGGATTGTGTGCTTCACACGGTTACTCAAAAACCTGAAGAGAGGTTTTTTCTACGCCTTCCTTCCTTTGACAAGATTTTAACGCCAGTAAATGGCGCCTATTTCCTCATATTGACAGTACTAGTCTTTGGAGTGACGTGGGCATGCTGCATGTTCAGGAAGAAACGGAATGACGAGGTCCCATATCAAGAGCTCGAAATGGCATTGCCCGAGTCGGCTTTGGCTACCAATGTGGAATCAGCTGAAGGTTGGGACCAAGTATGGGACGACGATTGGGATGACAATGTATCAAGTAAATCGCCAACCGTGCGTCATGCAGGAAGCATCTCAGCAAATGGCCTTACTTCTAGATCTTTAAACAAAGATGGATGGGAAGATAATTGGGATGATTAATTATCAAAGGGAAAAAGAAATAAGGGAAAGAGATATTAACTTCAAAAAGGTAGTGATGAAATGATTGGAAAAAAGCAAACATGTTCGGGGAGGGATGTGACAAATGTGGCTGTGCTAGGGTTTAACTTAATGCTATTGCCCTACCAGCAAAGAAACAGCTTAAAGATGAGAAAAAGTGTTGATGTTTTGAAAGGATTGGATTTGTTTAATCTTGAACGTGAATAGTGAATTGCCCGTGGCTCCAAAAGAGAGACAAAGGAAACTGTGTAAATGAAATATAGAAGGTAAAGTTTTTTGTTTTTGGCTTTATCAAATCCATTTTACATTACTATTTCTGTAACACAAAAAGTTGCAACTGCTTTTATTTTTTGTGATGCCATTAAACGTTATGTAGTATTCAAATGATTAAAATATTTTTGTAGGAAATGTAGCAAAAGTTCATTCAGAATCTTAGATAAGTGGAGCTAAAGTTAATAAAAAATCAACATATGCAGTAAAGAGTTAATTTGCTTATAGTACGAAGTATGAATTTATAGAAAGGAATAAAATTTCATTAGTTACATAGGAGCTTCCGGCTATAAATGCAGTTGTTATTTTAAGTTGATTGTGTGAAGTCAGAATTTGATAGATATTGAAACATAGAAATTTGTCACATGTTCAACTGTTTTGAACTTATTTTGGAATCGCATTTGAACCGTTCAATCGTGGTTGAACCGTTCTGGTTTGCGATTTCGATGTTTCAAATATACAATGGGCGTCACTGGACCATAAATCATTTAAAAAACATATGCACGTATGATTATGTCACTCAATGCTCTTTTTCCTCTGACCTACGCATGCCAAGGCAATAGTAAAACCACACCCAATAATTATTATGGTTCATACATTAATTAATAATCTTCTAGTAAATCAAAACAAGGCCTGAATGGATTTGTTTTAACTTTTGATGCACAAAAGGTTCCAATTTTCCCCTGTATGTGCTCATTAAGGCAACAGGTCGAGTAGTTGTCCATTTTGTCTCCCTAATTATCCAAAAGATAGGAGTGTTCTTGATGGGAATGTGCGGATCAAACATTATTTTATTTGACCCATTTGAAATTCATGACCTAGCTACTATGGTCAAACTTTTGTGTCACACACTCGAATGTTAATCATTTCACTATAGTAGTTTGAGCATAATTCGTTTATTCCCTATGAGTTGCTAAGTCGAATTATTTGAACAGTTTTTGTATCGAATTTGATATTTTGTAAATAGTTTTAGTCAGCCATTTATTTATGAGTTTAGGTTGAATTTTGTATTGTCAGATCTATTTTGCACTAAAAACTAAATATTAAGACAAAATGTTCAAAAATCTGTTTCTCCTACCACTCCAATAATGCTCTATTTCTTTCTAAGAACATATAATAGAACCATATTATATCAAAGACTGCAATCTAAGTAATTTAAACCCATTAAAGCATCTACTTTTTTCTATTTGTTTTGACAAAATTGATCTTTTGTTCGGTTGCAGATTATTGTTTTTGTTTCTTTTGTAATTTTTGTGATATATATACTCTTGCACTCAAAAAAAGTCTCATCAACTAAATTAGTTATTCAATATTATGCTTAAAGTAAAAAATCAATAAAATTCTTGACCTAGTAAGTTAGGTGCTAAAGTTAAATGTTGGGTCATAGTGTCTTCGTACCATTTTTCATCTTTTTACACTGGTTTATTAACAATAGTTTAGCTTTTTAGGCATGTAGATATTTATCATTCTTAATATATGTTATGGTTGCGTGAAAGTAAATCAATATAAATTACATCAAGCATTTATTTTACATGAGATTGATGATTAAAAGTGTGTGAAATTATTATTATTCTCATTTAAGTTATGTTTCTTTATTTCAATCTTTTTGGGAATGAGAGAACAGTTTACCATAGGTGGTTTTTGAAGTGGAACATGGCATGATTGCCATGCACAGTTAGCAATACATACAATTGGTGAAATTAATGTTGCCATTTGAAAAAAGGTTGTTGAGTTGGTGGTCGCTTTAAAGTTCTTGAGTCATCTTGTTATGTTAAGCGCGCTTTGATGATCTAGTCCAAGAAGGCCTTAATGTTGAGCATGTCGCATATCAGATTTTCTACACTTATTATATTTAATTGGAATTGAGCAATATATATATTACTTAACACACGATCCACAATGCGTTAATAAATTTATTCATTGCTCAGCCACAAATTGATGAGGAGTATACATAACAAGGAGTTTACTTGTTTCTTTTTTTAATAAAAATAACTTAAATTTTTTAAGTGAAATTAATATTTTTTACTAAATGATTTCTTAACTATGTTTACATTTTTTTATATAATATACTAATAAAATATAAATCTTATTTCCATAAATAAGAGCAATTAATAAATACATCACCCTCATTATTTTTAAATCAAGTAAATTAATAAAATAATTAAAATATCAATATATTAATACTACAACTAATTTTATTAATTTTGATGAGCTTTATTGTCAAACGAAGATTTATATACAATGAATAAAGGTGTAATAATAAGTAAAATAGTTTTTAGTGAAATTTTAGTCAAATACTATTAATTGTGCATCACTTCATAGAAAAATACCGTTTGTTCTCAAATATATCGTTATAGAGACTTGTCGCAATAAGAATAAAAGAAAGATTTTATAAATAAAACATATGAATTTAAGGGTTGTTTTAGAAATGGACATTATATATTAAATATGTTTTAAAGTATTTAGTTAGTATTTCTCCTTGAGATGTTAAATGTTGACAATAAAGCAAATGAGTACTTTTCCCTTTATACTTTTTCCTTCTTTGCAGCATTATTCTTGGTTGTGGATCATAATCTTATTATTTTTTGATCAATTGAATGTATAGGCTTTAGCTGTGTGTTCCCTTCTATTTTTTTTTCTTCTAGTTTATATCCTAAATCTCATGCTCCCAGTTTTGTTCCATATATGGAAATGGAAAGTGTAAAAGCAAGCTGTTCACCATCACTCTTTCTTGGATGGCAGATTTAATATGGTTGGGTTTATAATTTGCATATTGAAATCTTATACATTCTTTTCTATTATTAAAAAATATATTGTTATGAATAATCTTTAACTAGTCAAAAGGAATGTTTACAGTTCATTGTCTTGTTCCGGGGAATAATCACTTGTAGCAAATCCCTTGTTCCATTAAGAAATGCAACCATTTAACTCCATCAATTCAATACTACTGGTGTCCTCGCCGTTTTATGTTTGTCATTTTAATATTTTATTCATCAAAAATTTAAATTAGATATCGAGAATCTTATCGATATTAATAGATTCTATGAAGAGATAATTTATCATTCAAAATATCAATCACGCTATTTAATCGCTTATATCATACACAGGACGTAAACTAATTGACATTTTATATTTCAATATTAATTTGAATTTTTGACTTAAAAAAGGAACTAAATTGAGAACAACCCTTACCACTTAGACTAAAAATGGCCATTTACCTCAAAAAATTCACTCCCAAAATTTTGAGAAAATGCCCAAAGTATAGTTAAGATATCAGTATCATTGTATCACCCTCTTAACTGGTGAAGTAAAATCCAGTAGTTAATTGCAAACATGAAATAAAACAAAAGCAAAAAAAAAAAAAAATACAATAGAAAATTTCAACAACCTTAAAAAGGAACAATAACTTTTTAAAACTGGATTCTACTTCACCAGGTACTTTTCATGTTGTTGTTTTCTTTCCAAACGATTGTAACAAAACTCATTCTAATAACTCCTCTTGTCCTTCTGAGGGCACCTGAATTAACTCTAATATATTGATTACTTCATCCATATTGGCTATTTGATGGAACTTGCGATGCACAAATTAATCCCAAATTTAATCACAGGAATTGCTTCTTCAGCTGCAAAATTACCTAAAAAGCCTTTCATCAAACACATTTTCAACTTTTCCTTCTTCCAATGCCCCCCTCACCATGTCACAAAGAACAACAACAATCATCTCCATGTATTCAACAGGTCTTTTTCCTGTCACTATCTCCAAAATTAAGGATGCCGAAACCATTAACAGTCGCATTCTCAGTTATCTTAACTGTTACGGCAAGCGAACTCAGGAGCCAGTATCCTAATGCACTTTTGAATTTTGCTGCTCAATACACAATGGTCTAGCATTGGCAATAATTTCACTAAGCCAAAATCTCCTATCTTCGGTCATCGGAAGAGTCGATGGAGAACGTTGGTTGATTTGAGATTGTAGTGGATAGTTCATTTGGTGCAAATGTGACAACCCTTTTTGCCATGCCAAGGATTAATCTTGAACCTTTGTCGCCAAGATAAGACGTTTTGTTGTTATCGCCGTGTAGAAAAGCTTATGCAAAACTACCCTTGATAAGAATTCGGTAAATGAGTAGCTGGCAACGATGAATGTCCAAATAAATAACCTTCAAGTGCTACAAGATTTTGGTGCCTAATCTTCCCAAACCTTTTTACTTCCTTTTCAAATCTTCTTGAGACTTGATCAAACTTGAGACTATAAGCTTTCTTGATTGCAACAGCACATGACCGTCTCGAAGAAAAGTGCGATAAACAACTCCAAATCCACCGCGGCCTATTTCGCTTTCTTTATTAAGAAGATTGTGAGCTCCATCAGCAAAGTCTGCATCACCAGAAAACATGACAAAGCTTGCCGTAGTCGATCATTTGCAGGTGAGTGGCCATAGTCCTCACCACCAGAGAATGCAAATGGAGTGGCCAAACGTTGTTCCATTGCAGAACGCACACGCATATTCAGGACAGTGATAGCCACGACACCAACGGCAATAGACGCAGCTGCACCAATAGCAATAAGAGCAGATATACTAAGTATGATCTTGTGTCGATGATATTGTGAGGAAACGCTGGAGTTGGAACCAGAAGAATTGGGATTTAAGACAATCGGTTTGGGATGAACGGACGGGCAGGAGTGGTTGACAACAGAACCACACAACAATGAGTTACCGGTAACCGATGAGGAGGAGATGGTGTTGAAGAAACCGCCCACCGGTAACTCACCTTGAAGATGGTTGTAGGATACATTAAATGATGAAAGATTGGAAAGATTTGTTAGCTCTTTAGGTAAACTTCCAGAGAGTTCATTCCATGACAAATCTACATGCTGAAGATTGGTTAGGTTTGCAATGGATGCAGGGATTGAACCAGTAAGCTTGTTGTGAGAAAGAACCCTGTACAATTCAAATGAAATGAACCAAACAAAAACTATAGTTAGAAAAAGTGTAGACTCTTTAACTAGAAATGTTAATTTTCACAATTATATATAACAGAAGTAAATTAAGAGAGCTTTTTAATTGGTAAACACAAATCAGTCAGATTAAGGGCATATGTTTGGAATGACTTATTTGAACGTATCTACTGACATAAGCACTTGTGAGACTATTTGGGAGAGTTTATGGAAATATCTTATGCTTATTAAAAACATATTGGCTTTATTTTATCTGTTGTTATAGAAATAGTTTATACATTAGCGATTATGCTATAAGCGCTTAATGAAGTTGTTTATCTAAACAGGGCCTAAGTTGTAAAGAACAAAGCATGAAATAAGGGCAATTATGTAATGAAATTAGAGAACTTACAAAGATGTTAAAGATGAACACTTCGCGATTTGAGCCGGAATTCTCCCACCAAGGAAATTCTTCTGTAGCCTTAACTCACTAAGTGAAATAGCACCTTCTATTTCAAAAGGAATGCTTCCATTAAACTTGTTACCACTCAAATCAACAATGTACAAAGATTTGAGTTGACCAATATCAACAGGAACAGAACCAGATAAATTGTTGTTGGATATATTCAAGAGTTGCAAGCTACTAAGTCCTCCAATACCAGATGGAAGTTCGCCGGAAAATGCATTGGATGACAAATCCAAAAACCTCAAGACCATGATAATTATTACCAGAAAGCGGATAAACTTTGCAAACCAATCCTAAAAGTCCATGGAGAAGATGACCAAACAACTGATTGTGGACTAATATCAATAGCCAAAAGCTAGAACAATTTATATTGAATCAGGCACGTTTCCTACTAACTGATTTCCTAGAAAAATTCAATCTTTGCAGCATATCTAGTTCCTAATGACTGGGAATCAAACCAGAAATCTATTTGATAAAGATCCAATTCTAGATCTTTCAACTCACCAATCCAATCAGGAATGTTACCTGTGAAGTGAATTTTCCTTGCAAACTAAGTGAATTACATGAACTAGTCTTGCATTGAATTAGGAATTCCACCAGATGATAGAAAATTTCCACTCAAATCAAGTTGATTCAAGACTATGCACCACCAATATCCTCAGGAATCCTACCACTAAACTATCTTCTTTTTAAACTCAACCTCTCTCATATCATACAGATTTTGAATCCCTCTGGAATTTCTCCTTCAAGCAAGTATTTGAAAGATCAAGTGATTGGTAAACCCCTCCAAAAACCACACACCAGATGGAAATTGTCCATTAATTTGATTAGAAGAAAAGGTTAACATTTGTCAAAGTAGCACAGAGCCATAGAATCAGGAATCTTACCTGTAAGATTATTCTTAGCAAAGAAACGGTTCTCAAAGATCCACATTGTTGAAAAAACTCTTCTGTATAGTCCCTTGAGGATTATTGTCACTTCAATCAACAACTTGCAAAGTTCCAAGTTTAGGAAGATCAGGGTTTATGAAACCAGTGAAGTTGTTACCTTTAAGTGCAAAGAATTTGAAGAAACTGCAATCTCAATAAGCCTCTATCAACATGTCCTGAAGAGAGAAACCATCAAGAACAAGTGAAGTGACCATATTGTTTGAAGGGTCACCATTTCACACCTTCCCAATTACAAGGAGTGTTATCATCTTCATTCCATGAAGAGAGTTTGTGATTAGGGTCTTTTAAACCAGCTTTAAACACAATTAACCCCAATATATCATCATTGAAAACAGGATCATCAACACAGAACACTGGTTGCATAATTGAAATCAAAAGAATCAAAAACAACAAACACATGCTTCTGAATTCCATCATATATTTATAAAACCAATGGAAGTTTTCAAAGTTGAAACTTCAAAAGGAATAGTTTTTCTTCATGAATTTCAACAAAGCTCTATCCTTTAGCAATAACATCGTCATGGAGGGGAAGTTTCTTCACATAACAAGACACAGTAGCTGAATTTGCAAGTATACAAATTTCAATGGATATATATATAAACAAAAAGAGAATAGTAATAGAAAGAAACAAAAGGAGTAAGAAGAGAAGAAAATAAAAGGGGTTAGACAAAAACCATGTGAGAGAATGAAAAGGAAAAAAACAAAGTAAAGTGACTTAAGGAAAATCACTTTTTTTTTTGTTTTTGCTTTTCCTTGTTTAGAATTTCAAAATACCCTCTACTCAAAAAGAAATAACACTCACACTCACACTCAAAGTTTGAACAAAATAGAATTTTATTTATAAACTAATACTAAGAATCAAAGGATGGAACAGTAGTACAAAAAAAATTACTTTTTGTTTTAAGCCTGAAGAAAAAAAAAATATTTTTTTTTTGTGAAAGAAGAGGTTTAAAAAGAAATAAGAGTGGTGGGTGGAAGAAGTCTTGGGAGTTGAGAAGCCATTAATAGTGGTGGGTTGGATTTTAAAGAGTGAAGAGTGAAAAAGTGTGTGAGAGAGAGAAAAGCATAAAATAATTGTGTCTGTTTTTATTATGATTCTGTTTGAAGAGATGAGAGTCTTTAATTCTTGTTCTATGGGTTCTTGTTAGTGTCAGAGAGAGAGTAAAGTGAAGCATTTAAAGCTTCTAACGTCAAAGACAGAGAAAGAGTGTGTTTGTGTTTATGTGCCATGTGTTTCTAGGACATACAAGGTTTTTTTATTTATTTCAAGTTTGAGGTATTTTTATTCTTATGTTTTTTCTAGTAGTACAGAAGGGACAGTAGTATTATTTTATTATATTATAATTTAATTTTATGTAATGATGATATTAAACATGATCGAGATATTTATAATGACATGCGGAATTAAAATATACTGGTATACTAAAAGAATATTGAAATATAAATAAAAAATAAGTAATACACCAATAAATAGTTGTCTTCCTGATGAAGGTTTGATTCATGCGAAAGCGTGGATTCAAATCTTACTTTTTTGTGTACATCTAAGGACTTTATGAAAACATATATTAAATTTATTAAATTGTGATTGTTTATATTAAATATTCAACTATTTTAAATTAAAAATTATTAATATTAATTATTTAAATGATATTATTTTTTTCATTATATACACTATTATTTTTTTCACTTATTATAAAAAGATAAATGTTAATGGTTTAAAATAATTTTGTATTTGAATGTGTTAAATTTGACTTTTTATAAAATAAATTCTTGGTAAAAAAATATTCAAGACAAAATTAACAGTATTTAATAAGGCAATTTTTTTTCCAAAGTGCTTGTATTTATAAGAGATAGAGGTATAATTAATCTTTCTTATATATAATAACTAGTATTGAAAACTTTTGATGTATATTAGTAATACCCAACATACATAACTATCAAAATTATTAGTGTTTAATTAGAATAAACCCATGTGGGTAAATATATAAATTGAAAATTGCACATTGGAGTTAGTAAAAAAAAAAAAAGTTAGAATGACTTTTCACATTAATGTAATTTAATCTTATACACATATATCTTTCATCACAATAAATTATGAATATATATTTTTTTGTCACGGTTAACCATATGAAACAATCAGGTGAGAGAACAAATTCGATTCAATACTGATGAAGCATTAGAACAAATGTACTTGCAGCAGTGCTGTTCGGAACTAACAATGTGTTTATGTTAGAGGATCAATGACTATTGGGGTTATTCGACTCAACAACAAAAAAATTATTGCCCAATTGTTTCAATTATTCCAACAACATAATTGTCAATATCTGATGTGTCAATTATAGTCTTAGTGGATTCAATTTTACTGAATTCAGTTGGTGGTTATACTGGATTCAATTTGAAGCTCTAATTGTGTCAGAAACTTCTATGAAGTATTCTATGAAATTGAACCAAGAGTAGCCATGGAGAATACTCCACCTCATGTTCATAACCAACATGGTTTCCAAAAACTCCGCCACAAAATGTGCACGCGCCAACCATCTGCAATCGAGGCCTCTTGGACACTAGTTAGATCACAATCTTATTAGTTAATACACATCATTTAATTATTTTAAAAATATATATCATCTTATTCTTTTAAATATATATATATATATATATATTATATATATATATATATATATATATCACTTTTATGTAAATAATTTTACACTGATGTATAATTAAAATTGAATAATAATAATTTAAAAAAAAAATTCTAACATGATTAATTATGTATTCAAGAAGCATTTCTAGTTAGAATATTTTTACGGCTGGCTGGCTTAGGCTAGCATGCAGAAACTACCCATATTGTGCACGGTGAACGACTATTTTGACCCTTTAGATTTTGAGGTATCACATGTTCAAATAATATATTTTTTTCTCCATTTTTGGTCTCACAAATCCTAACTAAACTCTGTCTTTTCGAGTATCTTCAACGGTCGTCAAATACATTAGTCCGTTTCTTCTTTGGAGTTGTGTCAAATTGTCGTCACGAGTATGTTAAGAAGGAACGATACTTTTTATAATTTAATAATAACAATTTTAAATAATTTTAAGTTTAATTTATTTTGAATTAATAATATATAATAATATTATTGAAATATTAAATTAATTTTTAAATTGTAATAAAATTAAAAATAAATAATTTAATGTATAATTAAAGTTTGGGACAATATTTTTTAATTTAAAAAAAACTTACATTTTTTTTTTCCAAAAACTAATTTTTTTGATTTGTTTAAAAAAAATTTATTTGAAAAAAATGAAAAAAAATTTCAAAAAAAAAATCTTAATTGACAAAATATTAGACCTAAAAATAATAAAATAAGAAGTCCAAATTTTAAAATGCAATTGGTATCACATATTATTTTTCATAGAACGTCAAAATACTATTTTTGTATTTCATATGAA
The DNA here is from genome assembly GCA_002896215.2 of Cicer echinospermum. Taxonomy (NCBI): domain Eukaryota; kingdom Viridiplantae; phylum Streptophyta; class Magnoliopsida; order Fabales; family Fabaceae; genus Cicer; species Cicer echinospermum. The sequence continues at coordinate 12,204 of PGTU02001741.1, forward strand.
ATTTATATTCTAATAATACTATTACATGTAATAAGGCTAGCTATTATAGGTTACTATAGTTGGAACCTACGCTTGATCATATATGTTGTTCAGATCGGTGAAACATATTTGTCAAACATGAACCATAGAAGTAGTCATAGACGTCCTAATCAGAACAATTAAGAAAAAATTTAAACAAAAAAATTGAGCCAAACGCCATAGTCAGCCATCTTCTTTTTTACCATCTAATTGTTTTTGTCTTCAAGCTTCAAAATTCAAACACCAACTATGTTTTTATTTATGGGGTCCAAGGTGTTTGCTCATTTTCTTCACTTAGTAGTCCTTTGCTTTGAATTGACTTTGTTTACCCAATGTTGTCTAATAAATTGACTCCTTTAATTACAATTTGCCTTACAAGCCAAGAAAATTTAAGTCTAGGGAAGATTCACGTTTTCCACCGTTTTCCGGTTTTCACACCTTAAGCTTCCTTTATTTCTTTGGTGTTAGTGTTTGTTGATTTTTTATTAGAAAAACCACCAAACTCTCCTTCACAACCACATGGTTGTGATTTTAAAAGTGTTATTGACTTTTGAATTTTGTTTTTCTTTTTAAATGGTTTCTTACTATTGGGTAATTTCATAATATAATCTAATAATATTTAATTATTTATGAGCATAAAATGTAGTCTTTAATAAAATAAAATAAAATAATCTTTTGGATTTTTTCAATATACAACACTTAAAACTATTAGACTTTGTGCGTGAATAATTTGGTGAGAATTGAATTTTCTAAATAATATTACATCGATCAAAGATTAAAAAAATTCCTTTTAAATATCATAAAATAACTGTTTTAAGAATTCTTAAAAATTTATATTTTATGAGTTTAATTTTTGATAATATAAAATTTCTATATTGTAAACACATCACAACCACTAATTTTTATTTTTTAAAGAGGGTTATTATACAAATCAAATATTTTTTAAGATTAAACGATTGTAATTTATTATCATTATAATTTTTTTTTACAGTAACCGTATCTTATAATTTAATTTATTTTATAGTTTTAGTTTAATTTACTGTTGTATATAATTATTTCACATATTTCAATTATATCATTAACGTAATATTATGAAGATGTTTATAAAATTAATATTAATAAAGGAATACTATAATGTAATTTATTTGAATTTATGTGTACAAATATTTTACACTTTTTTCATTAAAAAAGTTTTACATGGTGGGTGCATAGATTTTTTTTTATAAACGTTTTAAATTTTTTTGGTATATTAGATTTTTATTTATTTATTAATGTTATTGAAGGAAGATAAATATAGATGTCTTCTTTATAAGTGTTTAATAAATTTTAAAGTATTTTTAGTTTTGGACTAAGTATCATCCATCACCTTAAATCTTATGGATCAAATTCATTTTATATCTCAAAATATTAAAAGTTAAAAATATTTAATGATTTGACATTTATTATTAACTAATACTGTAAAAAATCATTTACATTAAAGTTTATTATTGATTGATATTGTAAAACTTACATTAAATAAAATATTTAATTCTGGAACAATTTTTGTTTTGGAAAACTTTAAATTATGTTTCCTCTTTCAGCATTTCCGGTAACTATATTTGTTTTAGTATTTTCTGAACTAACAGGTTAAATTGGGATTTTCATTAAAATGTATTATAGAAATGTATTCTAAAAATATTTTTTTTTAAATTGCAATATACAAAATTCAAATTTTCTAAAATATATTTTTGTACCGGAAAACATTTTAAATTTTTTTATAAACCTAACTTGAATTTAGTGGAATAAAAAAATATTTTTAATTAAAAAAGAAAATAAAACATAAAATACATAACTTATATAAATTGTAGTAGGGTATAAGTATAAATGAGGTGCAATTAAAATTTTCTCAGTTTTTCTTTTTCACATAGCCTAAATTAACATATGGTTATAGGCCCGTGACAACTTTTATTTTGCTAGCTCGTACTACTTATAGGGTCACATTTAATAGGCTTTATTAACAGCCCAAACAACATATACTGCTCTACTTGTTGTTATTTATTTCCCTTTTCTTTTTTCTGGGTACAAGTTTATTTCCCAGTTTATATTGGAAAATGGAAATTTCTTGCTCTTCTCACGTTTATAATTCTACTCTCACATTTTACTTAATTTTATTTTTATTTTTTTATATATTTATTCATTCATTTTTATAAAAATGAATTTAATACATGTTTTGGACGCTTAAAAATAAATTCAAAATATGTTCTAGAAAAATTTAAATTTTCCAAGTAGAATATGAGAGAGATTCCTTCTAATCCCAATTGTCTGCATCATATTAAGTGTACTTCACCACTCTTGAAAGTATTTTCACGATTAAAATGCCACAATTTATTCTCAGATTTTTTTTTCGCTGTTTAATACATACAAATATTAATATTAATTAAAATTATTTTAATCATTTTTATACCTATTTTCTTAATAATGTACCCAACTATAAAATTTTCATTTTGTTTGTTTATCCAGCTTATGCAGTTATAACTCATGTGCTAGTTTTATTTATTAATAGTGTCTTTGTTCATCACAACCTTGATATGAATGTGTATTTTCGGGTCCAACATTTAATAATATTTTTGTTAAATTGGAGAAGAGAAAATTCAATTAATTATTATGACAAGTATAATTATTTTTACAATTATCATATTAATTTGAACATTTTACTCTTAGGATCTAAGGACGGATCTATACTGTAGTGAATTGAGGTCTCTTGCCCCTAGAGATAGAATAAATCATGATTGTAATAATATTTTTTATTTATTTTTATTTTAATCCTCCACAAAATATTTTGATATATTTACTTTTAAGGTTAGATTTATTTTTACTTGTAGCAACTACAATTATTGAAATATATTTATGTGTTGTGAATTTTGTGAAAAATAGAATGCACAATTGTATAATAGATGAACGATTTAATAATTTGTTAGTTGTATATATAAAGAGTGGCATATTTATTAATGTTGCATAAAACAACATTATTAATATTTTTTAAAATATAAAATATAAAGATTTAAAATTATATCACTCTTATGTATTATAAATTTGTTTAATTATTATAATTCAATATTTTTTAAGAGTTAATAATATTTTTGTTTAGTCTAAATATATATCCTATTTTATTTGTCCAATCAAATGAAATTTATAGATTTATCACTTAAGATTACTTCCATTTGCTTATCAATTTCATCACTCTTCTTTTTCCTTTCAATATTTATCTACTTGAAAAGAACAGCTAAATCAATTAGCAACAAAAATTATTTCAATAATTTACATCTTATTTTTAAAAAGAAATTGATAAACATAAGAGCAATACATATAATGAATTTCCAGTTAAAACTTAAAAAAAGACCAGTACATACACATGCATCCATTTAGCCCCATTGGTGGTTTTTATTGAAAAACATGTTTGATAAATGAGATCATGTTATAAGTGTGGGTTAGCTTTATGATTGGCATGTTGGTTCTTTGCTTTACTAATCAACCAAAGGATATAAATTTAATGAACAATCTGCTACTTATTAATCGAGATAATTCCTTTCTTGTATTTTAATTATTCTATGTTCTAACTTCACTATTTATTCTCTTCCAAAATATATATAAAAATTAAGTATGAAAGGATCATTTTTCTACTTCACTGATCAACCAAAAATAACTTAGAACGGAATTAAATATAAGTATAGTTGTTATAGATACATTTGTTTGAAGCTTTCATTTTGTGAAGAGAATTAATAGGACCCAATTTTTGGAAGAGAAAGAAATAAAAATACCAAATTTGTTTGAAGCTTTCAATTTTTTTGGACAGAAAATATGTTTGAAGCTCAAGCAAGGGAATTTAGTATTTGATTGACGGCAGTGTATCTTGTTTGCCTAATGATTGCAAAATGTCATAATAATCCACCATATGTAGTAGTAGTACTACATGACATTTAGTTTTTTATTTTTATTTTTTTTATAACAAAATGTAATAAATGACTGTTACTAAATTTTATATTTTCATTTTTTTTATAATAAATTTAGTTTAAATTTTTTGCACGCATAGTAAAAAGTATAATAATTAAAAAAGATAAATTACTTTATCAAATTATCTATTTTTAATTATTATTGAATTTTTATTATATTAATATAAATATTTAATCATCTCACAATACGTGTCACCTTAAAAAAAATATTATTTTAAAATAAATTTCATTTACAATTTTCATGAGAAAGTTATGTTAATCATTTAACCATTAAAATTTATTGAATTCTACAACTTAAAAAATATAAGTGGAACTCAATGAAATTTAAACAAGTGAACTTATGAACATAATTCTCTCATATTTTAACAATTATTGTCTATTTTGATGTGCTGAGGTGTCAACTTTGGAAACTAGAAGTAGACCAAAAGAACATAATTTTTCTTTGTCTCACATAATCGTTTACAGTTATTTATTTTTTAATGGCATATTAAAAATATTTTGCAGCACAATCTGCATTTTGTGAAAGGTAGACTAATTACTAACAATGCGGTTGTTCATTCGAACATATCCATACAATAGTAGTACAAGAATATGGAGGAATGATGACGCTGCTATGAAAAACGATTTTCACAATGCTTTCATAATGAGGTTGATGTTGGGGATATTTAAAAGTCATATGCTTAAAATGGATTACTTTTTGTGTCTAGATTTCTTTAAACTAACTCATACTCATAGTTAATTGTTAATTTTTGTTCGAAGGAGAGTTTTGAACTCATGATCTCTTTATTACTCTAATTCATAAGATGCGATCCAAACTATCTTCATGACCACTTTAAGATGTGACTACAATCAATTATATGTTAATGGTAAACTCATTCAATTGGTCTATATGTCCTTCTTGACTCCTCCAAGGGGAATATGTTGCTCTTTTTATCTCTTATCATTTGTGGTAAGAATCTTGGACTGACCTCATCAAAAGGAGTATAGGGTGAGCTTCATGTTACCAAAGATATGCAGAGGGAAACTCCATCTATTTACTAACTTTTTTCTTGACGTTGTCTTTTATTTTTAGGGTGTGAAGTTGGACATGCATAATATTTTGTTATGAGTCAGAATATTAATTTATACAAATATGATATTTTTTCAGCAGGAGTATGAGTCAAGAGCAGTGTGAAAATTCGGTTCAATACTTGGGTGCGTATCTATCTCAGTGATTTATAAATATTTATGTTTAACATTTATGATTGATAGAACAAAAAAGAGCCCTTTAAGTTACATTAGAGATGGAGTTTGACAAAATGTAAACTTTTGCAGTAAAAATGACACTTAAAAATAGGGACATAAGTACTTTCAGAATTTGTCATCTATTTCATTCCTACTTATGTTTGTGAGTACATTTCTTTTCATTCCTCTACAGGGGAAAAGATTGAAAGGATGATAAGTTGTTTTTTATGATTTTTAAATGTGGTGACTCTAAAGGCATTGATGACTATTATTTGTAACAGGCTATAGACTCCAAAAAGTTATGTTATTGTTTAATTTTTCATATTATTAAACGTTAAATAAATTATTTGTTTTAGATTAAAACCAGTTATAGGAATATATGAGATATAACACATAAATATTCGCTATATTAATTAAAATAAATATCATAAATTAGTTCATAATGTTTGTAAAACCATTCAAATAAACCATTAATGAACTATTCACTACGCGAAAAAACGGCTTTACAGCGCTTTTTTTAAGCCATTTACAGCGCTTTTTCAAAAAAATAAGCGTGTGGAAACGAGCGCTGTGAATGATCAACAGCGCTTTTATAAAAGCGATATAAAACATGTAAATACAACGCGCGCTTGTTATGCACATTTTACAGCGCTTCTTCACAAAAAGCGCTGTAATATGCACCCCGTCATATGAGTTATGGGTGTGCATATTACAGCGCTTTCTCACAAAAGCGCTGTAATATGCCCACCCATAATTTCATATATGGGCGTACATATTACAGCGCTTTCTCGAAAAAGCGCTGTAATATGCACCCCGTCATATGAGTTATGGGTGTACATATTACAGCGCTTTCTCGAAGAAGCGCTGTAATATGCCCACCCATAATTTCATATATGGGTGTGCATATTACAGCGCTTTCTCGAAAAAGCGCTGTAAAATGCCTACCCATAATTTCATATTATGGGTCTGCATTTTACAGCGCTTTCTCGATAAAGCGCTGTAATATGCCCACCCATAATTTCATATTATGGGTCTGCATTTTACAGCGCTTTTCTTGTACATATTACAGCGCTTTCTCACGGAAGCGCTGTTGAAGGTGCACCATTAAAGCGCTTTAGAACAACATTTTACAGCGCTTTTTAAAAAAAGCGCTGTAAAATGTGTTATTTTTTTTTTTTAAACGCTGTAAATTAATTATTTGAAATGAAAAATGCTTTTTAGCTTTTTATGGCACTTTTTTTAAAAAGCGCTGTCTTTTATCTTTGTACCCAAAATTATTTTTGATCCAAAATCACTTCACAATCAGTAGAACAGAACATATTACAGACAATCAGTAGAACATAACATATTATAGACAATCAGTTCACACAATCAATAGAACATAAATCAGAACTCTGTAACTTTTTTAACATATATGTAACTCTGTAATTTACAACCTAAGTAACTACATTCAGATACATATATACAACCTAATTTACAACCTAATTACCTATATTCAGATCCATTATATAATAACTAACAGATCCATTATATGCATATATTGTGTCCTATGATCATTTACATATAATAACTAACAGAATATACATTATATGCACTAGCTACCATATAATATTCAGATCCCTTGCCCAGCAACAAGCTATTTCCCAGAAAATCAAATAATTTTCATGTCAAGCACGTACTGACACCATTCTTCCTTTAATTCCATCAGATCTTCCTCAGAATATGATGGACTGAAATTGGCAAAGTACTGCAATATAAAAATTGAACATATTATATTAAGTTAGTATCAAATATATAGATAATTTATATATGAAAATCATATAATGCAAATACCGTACCGTTTCTGGGATAATAGTTTTATTCTTCTCAACAATCTCTTTCATGAATCTCAATATGTAGTACCCACAGTCGATGTTATTTGTTTGACGAGGGCACTTTATTGAGATCCATGTAATGTTATTAGACTTCTGCTTCGACACTTTAGCACCTCTTTGAGCTCGATAAACTTTTAAGGCACTATCGAATGAATAAATGTGATTATTAGAGCATGAATATTTATATATATATATATAAATATATATATGTAAGATTGTTGTTGAGAGAGATAGTAAATCATTTTT
>PGTU02001745.1:0-20831 GCA_002896215.2 Cicer echinospermum
TTGACTATTATTAAATGTGTACTTAATTATATTTATCTAATTCTAAATATATTTTATTTTAATTATTTACTTTATAAATAATTATCTTGAGATAGTGATAATATTGTGTTTGATTTTCTTTATTTTTATATACTTATTATGATATTGTGATTATATATATATATTTAGTATGATTTAGTATTTAATATAAAGTGTTGATTTTATACTTATTTATTTTATAATTTTGAATATTCTCTAATTATGATAGTATTTTAATGTGAGTATTAGTAAGAAAAAAAAGTAACAGTAGGGTGATTATTTTGAATATGAAGGTTTTGATTATTAATATATTTTAAACGATTTTATTACTTTATTTTAAAAAATTTTAGTTTGGAAATATTAGCAATATTTAGTAATTAAATTATGTTAAAACTTTAGTTTTATTAATTTTTGGTTTTATTTAAAAATAAATAAAGGGACCAATGAGTTTTAACCATGTGTGAACGCTAATTGTTAATAAAATAAAACAAACAAAAGATAAAGAAGTTGGAAGGCCAGCCGTAAAACCAAAGAGGAAACACAACAATAACCCTATCATTTGACACCGGTGATCGATAACTGTTCCAGAAAACTTTCTCAATTTTCGCCCAAATTTGCGTATGTTATTTCATTCATTTAACTCATCAATTAATCATAATTTTCCAGATTTTTAACAACCCCAATTTCTCCCTAAAATACCCGACTTCTTCGTTTGTAGAATTCGTTATTTTGCACCGTTCTCCTTCACCGTAAGTCCGATTTGAGTGAAACCAACGCCAAAACGACCATGTGAAAAGTGGCTATATTATCCACTGATTGGTTTTCTGATTTATGGTAATTTTTCCTTGAAACCGAATTTCTAATTATTTTTTAGAGTATCTTTCTCAATATTTTATTTTTAAACGTTTACTAAATTGTCAAGTTAGATCGATTGATGACAAAGAGTCAAGAACAAGGCTGTTTGCTCGTGGAATCCTATTTGTGTGTGAAAGCGTCGAAATAAGGTCAGGCTGAGAGAGCGTTTGAATTCACGAGTGGTTATTATATTGTGAGATGAACGAGAAAACCGTAATTTCCCAACGAATCATCCGGGGCTCGCCTACATATGGCAGTACCCTTTGAGGGGTAAATTAATTAATGTGAAATATGGAAATTGTGAGATTAAAATATAGAATATAATATTGTATGGGTTGGTTGATTTAATTATTTGAATGTGTGATATTGATATTATTGTGATATTGGCGTGTCGAATTAAATTTATATATGTGTGATTAGATGAGTTTATGTGATGTGATAACAAAAGAGGACCGTGTTTGTATAATTTTAATGTATGATGAGATGTACCGATTAATAATTGTGACATTATCAATTTGTGAATATTGTTTGAATTGATGATAGTGGGCTATAAATTTGTGATGAGTTTATGTGATGTGATGATGTGGATAGTGATGTTCTAAACCGTGATGAGAATATTGAATTAACGCGCCAGAGTTGATGAAATCGATGGTGATTTCAACCGCTGGTGTTTGAGATGACGGTTTTCAATGGAGTATCATATACCAACGAGGGGAGAAAATAAATATTGTGAATATAGGTAGGGCCTGACAAGTATCCTAGTGATCCCGGGAATTAAATTGAATGAGCCTGATCGTGGCGGTCTGCCTGTCGAGCCTTAAGGCAAGATTGTTCGACCTGGAGGTATTCGGGTGGGGAATTCCTAGGTGACTTGAGGTAGCACTCCTAATGTCGGGAGCTACCACAACAACACATGTTTACCTCGACTGTCACGTATATGTGTCTCAGATTGAGCTGAGGGGATCTATGAGGACAGGGCCAATTTGAATTGTCCGTCCACCGGGACAATGGCATAGTATCATGAGCCTCCTAACCAAGTACTTTAGAGTTAGAAATCGTACCACATTGTGAAGTAGAGTCTAAGCTCATGCATAGGATTGCATTTTCTTGTGATGTTTTATTGTGATTAATATGTATATGTGTGGTAATAATTTATGCGATGATTTGATGTTACAGTGAAGTGTATGGATTTTTCTTTCATTTTGACTATATAATGTGATGTTTTTCCTAGAAGAAGGTTTGGTGTAATGATACGGTTTATTGATGATTAATTGTGTGTTCCTCTTATTTATATTATACTATCAACATGATTTCAAAACTCACCTCCTTCGTTGTTTGTGTTTGACTGGCTTGGCCCTGCGTTTGCGAAATTGCAGTTATTCACAGGTTAATGAGTCTCGAAGTTCAAGTTTGGGAGAAACCCCACTCTAATAGGTGATATCGGGAATAAGAGTTGTAATGTGTATTTTATTTATGGTATTACAAATTAATTTTTATATGAAAACTTAGTACGAGTAACGTCTTGGGAATTAAATCAACAAATTCTAGTTAAATCAAGTTCATTGATATTGTACTATTTTAATTGAGGAACAAAGTTGAATTGTTACATGTGTATTTAGAGAAACGTGATATCCTAAATTATATATAAAGTTTTTATTCTCTTTAACAGATTTCCTTATCCGCTGCAAGTTTTCTTCAAATAATTTAGTATATATTATTATAAATAGTTATTTTGGAGTTTAGGGTGTTACAGTAAGCCCGATTTGAGTGAAAACCAACGTCTAAACGACCGTGTGTGAAAAGTGGTTATATTATCCAGTGATTGGTTTTCTGATTTATGGTAATTTTACTTGACCAAATTTCGAATTTAGTTTTGTAAACTACACGTTTTGATGAAGACAAGATCAAACCATTATGTCAAAGCAACAACCTCAAAAAGAAGTTCAAATATCTTCATTAATAAAGCTTCAAATCCAATGTTAAAATGTAAGGTATATGATACAAACCAATACTTCAATTACATGAGAACAAGTCATATTTACATATGCACATAAAATATTTGAAAGAGTCAAAATTGCATTAACAAAGTGTTAAAACTAATATTTTTGACAAAATACATTAGTGTATTCGAATACAGCATCCTGTATTCGAATACAAAGCAAGTCAGCAAAGCAAAAGTCTCAAAGTTGTAATTCGACTACGATATGTGTAGTTGAATACACTTCAAGTCAGTGGCGAAAATATCCTTATATATGTATTCGAACTACAACCTTCTGTAGTCGAATACAAAAGTAAGTCACTGGCAAATTTTCACTAATCTGTATTCTACTACACACATGTGTATTCGAATACAAAGGTAATAATTTTTGAATATTTTTAACGTTACAAAGAGGTGTATTCGAATACAAACATCATGTTTCGAATACAACTGGAAGCAATACAATTTTTTCAGATCTGAATGGCTACTAGATCATTGTATTTTTTCATCACAAACCTCTTGGATCAATGGTACACGAATCGAAGAGATGTTTATGGAGTATAAATACCCATAACTTCAAGATCAAACAAGACACAATCCTTGAATCAATACCTTGAACAACTTTGAAAAAATTCTGATTTTTTACCAAAGTACTTGCATTTCATTTTCATATCATTCAGAAAGGTTCTCAAGTATCTTGAATTGTTATTGGATTGTTTTACCAATATACATCTCCTTATTCTTATTCAATCCTCAAATTGTATCACTTGTAAAAGAAAGTAATACTTTCTCCTTAAAAGTAGCTTAACTAAGATAGTGATGTGGTATTTAGAAAGTGTTGATTAGAAGTTTGTAGCAAGAATCCAGGGTGGGAGTTGTACATTTTCTGACAATTAGTGGATCAATCTCTTGTGGGTGTGAAAGAGGACTGGACGTATGTAACACGACAATTTCTCATTACCTTATTTTGAATAGTATAATGATACGATACTATTTTTTTTTATGAGTGTTAATATATGTTCTAATTTCTTAGGTGTGTATGTGGGTTTTGCTTTAGTAATTGAGTTAAATTATTAATATTAACCATATTTAACTTACAAAAAAATAAATAAAATAAAATAAATATGTATATAATATAAATAAATAAACAAGAGTTAGCTATAATAGAATGGAATAAATAATATAATAATAAATAATAAATAATAATAATAATAATATAATAATAATAATAAAATAATAATAATAATAATAATAATATAATAATAATAATAATAATATAATAATAATAATAATAATAATAATATAATAATAATAATATAATAATAATAATAACTTAGGTCATTATGTAGTATATATATATAGCCTTCCAAAAAGCTGCATCCCAATCAGAGAGGAATAGGAGCCGCATTCAATCAGAGAGGAATAGGAGCCGCATTCCAATTTCAGCAAAAAATTTGGATTTGTAATCCCATTAGCCACATTCCAAATTCAATCACAGCTGCATTCCAAATTCACTTCCAATTTCATCAGATTTCCCATTTGGATCCAATTCCAATTTCCAAATCCAATTCCCAATTTCAATACCAAATCATATAAGGTATGGTTCACTAATTCCATCAATTAGCTTTAATAATAATACATGTTTTGTTAGTACATAGGATAAGCAATACGATATATATATATATATTATATATATATAGATGTAAGTTAAGAAATTGAATTCCATGAACCCAAAAAGAACGTTGTGGTCTCATGTGCTTTTCCTCTCAGGCAACTGCCAATAAAATTAGTTCAACAACACAAACTTAATTTCTATGCTTAAGACAGAAAAAGGAAATAAAAATCCAAATTAATCAACAGGCAAGACAGTATACTAGTACCACACAAAATGTCAAATGTTAATGTGATCGCTCTATTCCTTTATCAGATACAAACTTATTGTTTTAAGAGCATATCCTTTTTCTTTCCTCGCATATTCGTCTGTCTTCCAAGGCCATGCCTATGTTTCCTTTTTACAAAAACATTAATTGCTCAGTTTTTAATGCTGTTAGAATTTTGAGTTTGATTCATTTCATTTATTTATTGTATTTTTTTTATTATTTTATTATTTATTCATTTACTTACTTATTTTTATTATTTATTTTACTATTTATTCATTCATTTACATGCTGTTATAATTTTCCGAGTTTGATTCCATTTCATTTTTTTAATTATATATATTTACTTATTATTTATTACTTTATTTATTCACATACTTATTAATTATTTATTACTTATTTTCTTATTTAGTTATTCTATTCAGTAAACGTATTTTATTTATTTTATTTATTTATTTATTTATTTATTACTTATTTATTTAATTTATTTACTATTTATTTATTTACTTATTTATTTATATTTTATTTGTTCATTACTTATTTATTCATTACTGATTTATTTATTTATTTATTTATCTGTTATTTTTTTTATTCATTTTTACTTATTTTTATTCATTTACTTATTTATTATTTTTTTAATTCATTTACTTATAGTAAAGTAATTATTTGTATTTGTGGTTGTGTGGTAATATATTCTCTCAGGCGGACTATAGAAGACGACGACCGAGCCCAAAAGACGACACCGTTAGCAAATCCAGATTCGTGGACGAAACCTTTCAGTCGAGGTATAGGGTGAGATGAGGTTTGATATTAATGAGCATAAAATAACGTGAGATAGACGGGAATGCCGAAATTCCCAGATGTCATTCGGGGCTTACTACGTACAGTAGAGCCCTATTGAGTAATAATAAATATTAATAAAATGTGAATGGTCATAGTGGAGGATTAAAATATAATTTCGTAACCTATAGAATTGCCGTGAATTTATTTATATCAAATTGTATGCCGTCGATTATGAATATTATGTCGATTGTTACTGTGTGAATGATATCTACTGAAGTGTTTTTGCTACTGGAATGAAATTTGATATCTCTTGAATATGCACCTGTTGATATGTTATTTGTGATTGATAAGACTGAATGATGCATTTGAGTAAGTGTAAACCAAATATTGTGTATTTTATTGTGATTGACTAATAAAGATATTATAATTGATGAACATTTGTGAAGTCAAATTAAAACTTATTGAGTTGTGAGATCCAAGTAAGTCTGAGATATGTGGTTGTAGATTTTGGAGTTAGGATTATTGTCACATATAGGGAGGGTGACAAACTAGTGATCGGGGAAGTACACTGACTGAAGAGCTGATCGTGGAGGGCTACAGTGAACTGTAAGGTAAGACTGATAGACCTTGGGGGTACACCTATGGGGAATTCCTAAGTGGATAGTGGTTATCCCTAAGGTCGGGAACACGTGCAACACAAGAGTACGATCGTCGCGTATATGTGTTCGGGTTGAGTTTGAGGGGATCTATGAGGACTTGGCCATTCATGAATTGTCCGTCACTCTGGTATTGGCATAGTATCGAGGCCTCTAATCCAAGTACTTTAGAGTAGAATGGTACCAAATGATGAAGTAGAGTATGAGGACATGCATAACATTCATATAGTGATTATCTTATTGTGAATGAATTTGATAAATGTGATATAACACTTGACTGTTTTAGAGATTGTGACAATTGTGATTGCGTGTTACCGTCGTGTATTTTATCTGTTTACATAATTCGATACTCACCCCTCGTTGTTGTGTGTGGCTTTGCGACGGACGCAGAATGAGTTGTAGTTGCAAGTGATGACTATACCATCAGGAGAGGCGGAAGCACCATGCTTGGAGACCTTCATTATATGCTTGTGTTGATGTTATTTTGAGTATTTTATCTGGAATTCCCGCTTTGATAGTGACATCGGAGTTGGGACTATATTTGCACTTAATTTAAAACATGAGTATTGTGTACTTCAAAAAGAATTCTGTTGTTTGATACTATGGATTTCGAATTCATTATGTTTTGATGGAAAATTTTGGATTTATGTGAACATGCTTATATTATGTGATACTCTTTATCTTAATAAAAAAAAATTAATTATTTGGGAGTTTAGGGTGTCACACTATATCAAATTCCACATCTCATTTTTGTCAATCATCGCAACTAACAATTTGCAGACGTAACAACAACCCAAATAAAATAAATTATTTATCCTTCATTATAAAATCACAAATAAAGTACCATATAATATATAATAATATACAATTATATACACAAATAATGAGTCCATGTAAATTGGTATATATATTTAAAACTAACAATATGTAAAAACTTTTGACAACTAAAAAAAAAATTATAATATTCACATCATATATTTTCAACAGCCAACAATATGAATAATCCAACTTAAAACAAAAACCAAATATGCTTAAATATTCATTTACTATATAATACCTCATTTTGTAATTTACGGAACTGACTGTTTATATGGTTAAAAATGGAATATTTGGTTATTCTATTCTAAGTGAAATTAAAGTTTAAATACAGGATAAAAGAAATTTCACAAAACATAAAAGAATTTTTAAATTTTAAAGAGAACATCATATCCATGTTTTCGAAATTAGAATTATTATAAAATATATATCTAAATGGTTGTATTCAATAAGAATAAATAAAACAATTAACTAAATTCAACCTAATATATATTTATTTCTCTGATCAGAATATGCGTTATAGACATAGATATAATAGATTATATTACACAAAATCATATATTATAATTAAACTTAATGTTGTAGTTTTATCAAAATTTTATGATTGAACGTTAAGGTTGAAGGGAAAATCCAAATAGAAGATATATAGTGCAGAGAAAGCACTGACATGGACGAAAAAGAAGAATCAAAGGACTTCAAGATAGTTTTCATTATAGTAATGGCTTCCGTTGTAGCAAAGGTGTTGTTTCCACGTGATCTATTTTTGAACATGAAAATAAAATAGATGAGAATGAAGAGGAATACTCTGAGGGATAAGTACCCGCCTCATCCTCATTCTCTACTACAATTGAGCTGGCGTAAGTAATTCTAGATAAATTACTAAGATATAAGTGTAGCTATATAAAATACATGTGAAAATATTGGTATATTACAATTCTACCTACCTTAAAAGAATTTGTTCCTGAAATTCAAGTACATAAAGAATATATTTTACTTCCACACTAAACTTCTAAAAGAATTACATGGCTCAAATCCTAGTTTGACCCCTGAGTACGCTTGCTTGTTTACAGTTCTTGTGGCTCTACTTCAGATCAAGTGAATAACTAAAAATCTAAAACTCCTTCTACCATTAGAATTTTAACTTCTCTAATCAGTAATTGCTTACAACATTGATATTCGAACCATTCTAGATTATTATATTATTATTATTATTATATTATTATTATTATATTATATTATTATTATTATATTATTATTATTATTATTATTATTATCAATCTAATTATTTTTCTCATTATTCGACTCCACTCCTTAACATTCACCTAATTCGGATGTCTACTACCAAGTTCAACGGCACGCGTAACAACTTATCTTGGGTTGAATTTCAAAGAACCATGTTTCCCTAAAATATCACTAACAAAGTTGTCGTCGTACTATTTCTAGCTAGTCTCAACTTGAGTTATGATTCTCTTATAAAGAACTACATCTAAGGAATATAAAAGAAAAACAAAATCCGTATGACACAAAATTAATAATCAACATACATCATATTAAAGCAAGGGTAACATTTGACATAACATGCATAGTTAACATTGGTATTTTCTGTTGCATCCAATAAAATAGACAAAATCATAGTGAATATTGAAATAAGAGAATAAGCATGCCAAATACTAATAAGCTGTAGAATAACATATTATATCAAAACACAATCACATAAATATTAGTAATTGATAAGTTTCTGTTCTTGATGTCGTTTACTTCTTTGTACCTTTAGCTAGACTTTGAGCTTGATATCATTTATCTTATGTTGGATTTTGGGAAATGATTCATTTTACTCTTGTCCTTAGAACGAATTATCTAAGAATGATCTTGATTTGTCCAGGTTATATTTTTATAAACTCAGAATGATACTGTTATAAACTAGAATGATCTTGATTTAACCCAGACTGATATTCTTATAACCAAATGATAATGTTATAAATCATAATGATGGTTGGTATTTGACTTTCCCGTTCACTTAAGACATGATTTACTTTGATTTAATCATAGTGTAAGCATTGATTGTGTATGAGTATACTTGATCACCTATCTTGGAATAATTCACTCAAGAACACAAGTTAAATAGCAACACACCACAAAATCAAATTGAGATTAATACATTTTTTGTTATCTTCAAAAACACTTGACTTTGGGCTTTTGTCTCCTATAAAATTGTTTATTTAATTAAGATTTTAACTATTGAAAGTGACAATTAAAATTTCTAAGTCATAGTCAATTTAATAGTTAAGATTGAATAGTTTAATATCTAAGTTAGAATTCTTAGTGATTTATTGTAATTAGGTTAGATTTAAATGTTGGATAATTGAAATAATAATTTCTAAGTAAAATTAGTTTAATTATTAAGATTTAACCGTCCAATTTATGGAAAAATTAAGAATTCTATGTTATTGTTTGTTGAATTAGGTTAGATTTTAATTCAATGATCTAACGGTTCCAAATAAACTAATTGAATAAATATGACTTAAAATTCTGATTTTAAAATTCAATTAATAGATTATATCTATTAAATTTGCAAACACATATAGAATATAAACAACTTAGTTTGGTACCTCAGTTATAACGTGGGTACCTTAATTAGTACAATGTGGGTAACTATTATTCTTTAATTGTTTTCGTTTTTATGAAAAATCAAGAGTAGTTCTTAATTGTTATTAGAAATAAAACAAACGACGGAAGATGAATGCCTTTGTTCTCGTTCTATTCAACTAACCTCATATAGAAAATTGAGCTTTAAAGCTCTCTAATAAAGTATAGCATTATTGGGTAAGTAACAGCCATAGCAAAAAAATCTTTTTTTATTTGTCACTAAAAACAGCTAGGCAAATATATTCAGAAACAAAAAAAAAATAGTTATAGCAAACAAAGTCCATATGCGGAAATACATACTTAAAGAACAATTTAACAATTTAGTGATTTGAATTTTTATGGAGTAAAAAATATTATTAAAATTCACAGCATTTTAACAATTGAATTTAGTGACAAATATAACTATTTCCATAGAAAGAAATTTTGTAATCTTATTTGTAATTAAATGGCAGTACTCTCTTGTAAGTAAGGTAATTGGGTAATTTCAAATAAATAAGTACATCATTATAAGGAGTCTATGTCTAATTATCACTAAATTTTTATACTTAAAAGTAAAAATAAAATCGGGTACTAAATTCAAAATATCATCACCGAAAATCATAATGCAAGAAGAAAGACAAGAAACAATTCAAGAGTAAACTATTTTTTTTAGTAAACTTTTAAAATAATTTACTATATTACCAATAATACAAAAAAATATTGAAAAAATAATTACATATTTCATCTATGACAGTTCCAACATCAATATGATATACCAATACGATCAATTCTTATGATATCTAAGATTCTACATTTTATATTGCAATTTGCATATTTAGTTAATGACAGTTTCTCTATACACAATTTTATGGACATGGAAAAAGACCTTAAATTTTCGCTATTAAGATAACAAATCTTTACTTGAACATATTTAGCAAATCCGTTATAATCATCATATGCTAAAAAATATATATATATATATATTTTTTTTTTTTCAAAATGCAAAAGTATATAATATTATTACATAAATATTTAGTCTTTATAGTATTTTAATTTGTTTTCATCGTAATTAATCTTAGTTTATTATGTTAAGTCATTCTGTGAACTATTTTTATTTTGAGATGAATTTTCTTGATTCTTGGTTACGACCATAGAGATGAATGACTTGTCTTCTTTCAATTCAACTACACCTAATGTCGCTATTATAATGCTCTCTAATACAGTCAGACATTAATTGAGTTACCAACTAACATAGGAAAAAGGGTTATTTTTGCGTCCACAATATTATTATTAAAAAAGTAAATTACTGTATTTATTATTATCAATTAATTTTAAGACATGCGATAATCAGATTTGTCAACTAGAAAATATTTCCCATCATTATGTCTTAAAAAATTAGAATATTACTAAAAAAGGAGAACATGTATGGACTGATATGATAGATAATGCAAATTATTTCTTCCATTTTTTAATATTAAACATTCTTGATAAATTTTTGTTGTTGATGATAATTAGTTAACTATTCCCCGTCAAGTTTGAATTCGAGCGAAATTGCCGTTGTGTGTAAATTTACATACTAAAACAACTACTTGTCTTTTTATTTGTAGTATTTGTTATTTATTTTATTTTTTATTTTTTATCTTCACTTTGTTCTTTTATATATATCTCTTCAACTTTCTTTGCATAATCATATTTTACTAATATAATCTTATTTTGTCTTTTCTTTGTTACCAATTAACTTTAGGAAAGTAGTGTCTTTTCGCGTCTCACAGTATCTTGTTATTAAAAAAATAATAATAAAAGAAACAAAAATTAATAATATTATTTATGATTATTAGTATCCACTTATTGATGTATTGTCATTACATTAGATATAAAGTTAAATAATTTCAAAGTCTATAATAAATGTACATTAATTAGAAAATATAATGAAGAAAAATGTTGCATTTAAATAATCATACGTGACAATCTTTTTAAAACAAATACTTTTTCAAAACACGCAACAATTATTTTTGTGATGAGAAAATATCATATTTTGTTCTAAAATAAACATTTTAACTATAACCAAAAGATGATATGATATAGTAATGCAAATATTATCTCCATCTTCGAATATAAATGCTCTTGTTCATAAATTTTTGTTATTGATATAGTTAAGCTTGAATATATTATTTTAGTTTTGAATTTAAGACATTGCAGTTGTGTGTAAATTACCATACCAAAACAATTATTTTTGTCTCTTTTATATGATATATTGAACTTTCATTTGCATTAATTATATTTTACTAATATAATCTTAAGTATTTTCTTTCTTTTTTTAACAACGCAACAAACATAAACTAATTCTCTCTTAAGGAGTAAGCATGGTGTAAAAATAATGATTTGATTGTCCAAAATATTTAATTACAACTAGTAGCTTTCTTAATATCGATGTGATCTTATATGGTAGAGACAAAGCTATAACTAAAAGACTATTAAATAGAAATATAATTAAAATAATAACTAATACTACATTGAAATGAAAGAAGGTTCAATATCTTTGGTAATTTTTTTTTTTTTTTTTTTTCTGAATACACCCATCATCTCTGTATTTATCAATTTTTTAAATAATTAATAATATTCTTATATCTAAATATATCGTACGACATATATTTATGCATAATCATTCTAGATGCTAATTTTAAAAGACTTAAACTTCAATTTGATACAAGTTAGCCGATAGTGTATAATTTATTGGTGAACTAACTTATAACTAATAGCTTATATCTTTAATGAATAAGTAATTTAAAGAGTTAAGTAAAGCTAATATTTAATTAGGTTAAAAATATTAAATGACACAAAAGATATTCATAATTAATCAATACATTATATCAAATTACTTTAAAATATTTCTAAAGTTCAGTTAATTTAAACAAAAATTTATCAAATAGATATATTTTATATTTATTTACACTAGTTTATTTATTTTCACATTAAAATAAATAGATTATTTAATTATTAACTATTTAATGTATTTATTAATGATATAGAAACAATTAAATTACATAACAGAGTATTTGGGACAATACAAGTATTACCTTGAAAAGGAGAGAAGTCATTGATTTTTGTAAAATATTAAAAATATTAAAGATTGCATCGATGATATAAGTATATTAATATATATATATAATATAAATATATATAATATAATATATACATATATATATATAATAATACTAGCGCCCAAACAGTATGTCAACGTATAAGGTGGGTCTTTGTAAAAATAAAATTAAATAAGTTTAAGTCTTTATAAATATATTATATTTGGTTTTGAGTCTAATTTTTTTTTAAACAATAGTACCTTAAATATTTTACAATCAACATTTTGATCCCTAATTTTAAGCCAATAATGTTTTCATTCAAAATCAAATGAATTTTTTAGGTATGTGTTAGAAAGTTATAAGAATCACTCTACAAAATTTTAATTTTTTAATAAAGATGGATTAATATAAATCTTTAAGAACTAAAAACATAAAAAGTCAAACGTGATTCATTGTTGGTTAAAAAAATTCTAATTTTTGTATAGGAGGTTCTTATTATGTTTTAATGCATGCCAAAATATTCAAAATTAGACAATAGACATAATTAATTTAGAAGCAGTGGTCAAAATTGTTGATAAGAAATATTTGAGAGATTGTTGTTTGAAATAAACTAAGGTGCTAAAAATGAAATATAGTAAATTTATAGGAATAAAAAAATATATTTAACTAAAAAAGAAAGTGTGAGAGACGTGAAGCATCTGACATTTGACATAGATTAAAAAGTATGATAAATAAAAGAGAATGAAGACTATTTTACGAAACTTTTCATTTAAAACTATTGGTTGATTACAATTTAATAATTGCATAATGAAGAAGATAGTAAATTGAGATTGATGTATATATTATTAATTAGAGGATAAAATTGATAAAAAAAAAAGAAATTAAAGTTGTATTAAAATCAAAAGCTATATAATTTTTTTAGTACATATTTTTCTTGCACGCTACAATATTATAGGATGGAAATGATATATAATAAACAATAAATACTCTCTCCGTCTACAATAAAATAACTGTATGGCAAAAATAAATTCTTTAGAGTATACTTTTTAATTAATGTTACTTAATAACAAAGATAATTTAACAAAAAAATATACTACTTTTTTTTTGTCATTCAGTATTTTTTAATATGAATGAATTGATGATTAAATAAGTAATTATGAGGGAGTAGTAGTTTAAAGTAGATTCTAGTTAGACTACACTTCTATTCTGATTGTCATCTATAAATAGTGAAGGGGTATTTTTTTCTCTAACCAGTCGCATTTTATTATCATCATTATATTCAAGTCCTTAGTTCAAATTGTAAGCTCCAGATTTAAATTTAAAAATTTACAAAATAAAAAGTAGAAAAATTCTAAAAAGATAAAATTAAGAATGTATCAAAGAATTTATTTCCCCTTGACATATTATACATATGCTTAAATTAGGGAGCATCAGGCATGCTTAAGGTGCACCACCTACAATGTGGGTACCTTAATTAGTTACAATGTGATAACTATTAATCCTTAAATGTTTTTCTTTCCTTTATGGAAAAATGTAAGGTGATTTAAAGCTCTCTAATAAAGTATAGCATTAATGGGTTACTAACTAGCATAGGAACTGCATTTTTTTACGTCTCTTTTTCTTTGTCAACTAAAAATTAGCTAGCCAAATGTACTTAGAGAGAAAAAAAAACTAGTATAGTGGATCTCATTTTAAATGTATTATTATAAAAATAAAATTAAAAATAGAATGTATATAAAGTCATATTTTAAAATGTCATATTAAATATTAAAATAGAACTTAATTTAATCAACATATTAACTTGTTAACCTACTTAAATTTATTTTGATTATCTATTAAAAAATGTTAACATGAAACAGGCTTTTTAAGCAGATCAATAGGTATTACGGGTCTTTTACCAGACTCAAAATTTTTGACAAGAAATGCTCATGCCTAACAATCCTAGCTCGGACTAGCATATTCTAGCTCTAATTCAGAGTCAACTACCATTTTTCTATTATGATTCTCTCTCTAATAGGTGATATTTCTTTCTCTAACACTCACATTTTTTCCTTATCATCATTAAAAGTTATGCAAAGTAATTAAAACATATACACAAGAAAGAAATGTCAAAATCCATTGATCTCCCAGATTGTTACAACTATAAGCCACCAGTTACAATCACCCCATGTGCACCAACACCAAATCACTCTCTCTATCTCTCTAATCTTGATGACCCAATGTACCAGAGGCTTTACTTCAATCGGATTTATATCTTCAAGAAATCTGTAGAGGTAGATACCTTAAAATCTTCTCTATCAAGAGTTTGGTGGATTACTACCCTTTAGCTGGGAGGTTGAGGACAGC
Source organism: Cicer echinospermum (assembly GCA_002896215.2). Lineage (NCBI taxonomy): Eukaryota > Viridiplantae > Streptophyta > Magnoliopsida > Fabales > Fabaceae > Cicer > Cicer echinospermum. The sequence continues at coordinate 15,035 of PGTU02001745.1, forward strand.
AGTGAGGATGAGAACAAGTTGGTGGTGGATTGCAATGGAGAAGGTGTTTTGTTTCTGAGGCTCCATGGATATCACTGCTGAAGAATTACTCATTCCTTGCATTACACAGAATAAGTCATTGAAGAAGCTTAAATGCCAGAGGGATACTAAAAAAATATTAGATACTCCTCTTCTCTATTTCAGGTTTAGAACATGTGAATCCCTAACACACAGCCATTGATTTTAAACATGAAATGCATATTGCAAACGTTGGAGTTGACTTTTGTGTGTATGTTATTTAAGCATTCTTTATAATTATAATTTTCATAGGTGACGATCTTCGTTGCGGAGGAATGATCTTATCGTATCGTTAAATCATGTCTTGTTGGATGGCACTGGATTCACAATTTTTGAATGATTGGACCCATCTTACCAAAATCCCAATAGTATTTGACAATTAAACCTTATCATAATCGAAATGTTGAAAATTCGAGAACCCCCACAAATAAAATTCCTCACCACAGTATACATCAAAGAAACAGACATACTAATCCTGAACGAAACTTTCTCATGTGGCTCCTAGCCCGAAAGTTGTCAACACATCAATCATATTTTGGAGCCAATGAGTACTTCGTTAAGGAAACAATGTACAACGTCATCATTCAAGTACATTACAGACTTTGAAGTGATATAGCACATACATGGCGCTCCGTTACAAAAGCATTAAACTTATCTCTTGCACGTGTTGTGAATATTGTTTCACTGCAAATATTAGAAAGAATTGAAACTTTCAAAAGGATTTTACGGAATGCTTTTGTTCTTGTTTCCGCTGAGAGCACAGTGAAGGATTTAGTGAATTCTAATAATCTAGATCACTGTATCAATTATGTGTGCAACAAGCCAAGAGTTATTTGGATGATGAGGAAGTATATTAGGTCATCGATTGATTTGTTGAAGGACAAAAACATTAATTGTCAATGAATCCACTAATGTTTTTGTATCACAATTAAATAAATTAGGATTCAAGATTTGGATTTTGAGAAGGGAAGCCTTTTCATGTGGACACTTTTGATATTGATTTTGGTGTCTTACTTTTACCTGTAATGGAGATCCTAATGCAGTTAGAGTTATTACTCCATTTTCCCAAGAATTTGGTGGACAAATATCATCACTATATGCGAAGATAGAGGTTGGGAACAAGATGAATAGATTATGGTGTGGTTAATTAACACTATAATTTTAGTATCTCAATAGTAATATCATAATCATAATTTCTATGTATTCTTAGGAAAATTGAAAATTCTTAAGAAAAATAATTTTGGAGACGAACAAATGATTAATTTTTATAATATATGTAATCAATATTTACATTTAGTGCATTACACATATGAATAATGTTATTCTGAATTTGCATTACATATACGGATTTTTTCTTTTTCTTTTTAAATTTATCTATTAATGTTTTATTTTAAATTTAAATTAGAGTAAACTAGTGAAATCTATTTTCGCCTATCATATTCATTCTTTAATACTCTATTTTATTTTAAAAAAAAGGAAAGAAAATAAAATGATAGAAAGAATATTAAAAAATTTCCATAGTCAAACACCTATTTGATGGGAGGAAAAAAATTTCAAGTTGGTCAACATGAAAATGGTTTTGGGCTCACCCAGATAAAGAAGAGTCTTTGATTTTTGATAATGGACAAAAGTTATTTAATTCCAAAACTTTTATTTGAATGTTTTATTTCAATTAAATAAATATTATATTAGTGAAATCTATCTCGTCTATGTGACATATTCATTCTTTAATACTTTACTTTGTTTGAAAATAGGAGGAATATTAAATTGATAGAAGTACTAAAATTTTCTCATAGTGAACACGTTTATTGATTGGAGAAAAACAATTTTCAAGTTGGTCGATAATAAAATGTTTTTGGATCACCCAAGCATAATAAGAGTCTATTTTTTGATAAATGACGAGAACTATTCTAATTCCAAAACTTGTTTTTATAGTCAGTAGCATGGAGCAACGAAGCTGGACCGAGACACATTAAAATATTATCAACCCGCACCTGCAACTTAATACCTCTCATGTCCCCGTGCTACATCTGAAGGATGACTTTTTAACATCCACATCCACGGGGACAGACTTCCTCATCCCATCCCGCCCCCACTCCAAAATCTGGTATCTTTTATTATAAAAAAAAAAGTGACTTTTTGTTTTTGAAATTATTATTCATAGTATCAAATTATAATCAATAATTAGACTAAACAGTAACATTCAACCAAAGTTCTAAAATCCATAACTCATAATAATAAGTTAATTATCTCAAATTAGTTTAAATTTCCTACCAAATCACAATATTTCATAATCTTCAAGCACTTTAGAAGTGAAAATATCAATTCGAACAAAAGATCCAAATTAAAAACAACTAATCCATCAAAATAACAAAATTCCAATAATCAAAACAAATAGTTCTAAATAAGCATTTCTACAATCATCTTCATCTTCAAGGTGGGAGTTGGAAACTGCAGTAAAACCATTGATCAACAATTCAACTATATTAAAAAATAAAATAAAAGTTAAATATTAACATTTAACATGAACAATTTCAAATCAAAGACTGTAGAGAATAAAAATACTTTCATCGTCAGACTCATTTTCATTGATTAAAATAACATTTTTGTCCACTTTAGAATTCAAATCACCTATCAATATCAATATAGTACAATATAAACAATGATAATTTAAGATTTACAAAACTATTAGCTATTTCAAAGATATTCAAATTTAAATGAATAATTTAAAAGAAAATAATATTCTTCTCAACGCTCCATAACAACTTGTAGCACACATCAATGCATCTAAAGTACGCCCACTAAAGTCGGCTTCGATGAGACTTAAGATATGTTCGCTTATACTGAATGCACATCAGAACTATTGTTGAAATATAAATTCCAAATATCCTCTGGCAATAGCTTGAAGTTTTGGATATTTAACACCATTCAACTTCCTCCAAAAGAATAATAAAAAATATGGATTCTTGGAAAAACTTCTTCCTCTAAATAAACATCCAACTCTATTTTTGACAAATGAAGTTCTAGCTCTTTTTGTTTGTGTTTTGTTTTATTTTTCTTCTGACTTGCAAATCATAGTCTTCTAAACTATCATCCTAACCTTACTAATGTGGGCATCAACATTTGAGAATCAAACTAGAACCATTATTCATTTCATTAATATTCATAAGTAATCATAACTAAAAACTATCGGATCGACATAATATGTTAATTAGCAGCATTCCATACAACTTAACATATAATATCAAGCAACTCTATTTTGTATCTAGAATACACAAAAGAACAACAATTATGGCCTACTTGTAGTTAGGTATAGTAATTAACCTATCATTCCTCTGTATTCCTTTTCATAAATTGATTTTTCTGCTTCATATTTGTCCAAACTTGATGATGGATGCATGGGATTCCATTTTCATATATTTTAATTTGCAAGACAAGAAAATCTCTCATTTTTCCAATCATACTTGAAAATTCCTCACACATTTTTTCATTTGTTGATCCAAAGATGATGTTGCCAACATTATACTTTGAACATTAAGAAATCATCATTTTATCATTTGTTCTAAAAAGTGTAGTATCAATTTTGCTCTAAAAAAACAACATTTTTTGATTAAGAATGAACTTAGTCTTTCATATTAGGTTCTAGTGTCTTGTTTTAGTCCATACAAAGCTTTATAGTTTAAAGACATGGTTTGGTTTCTTTTGATCTTCGAAACAGGAGATTGATGGACATATTGTTGACACCCTAAATCCAATTAAAAAAAAAAAAAAAGAGAAAGTAAGATGCATAGTTTTTAAAATATAAGTCAATACATCACACTCACACTTGTACAAAACATTTGAATAAATTTATTAATTAAATCATTTATTATCGTCCTTAATTAGTAGATTATATCTATTAAATTTGCAAACGACGTATAGAAATAAACAACATATATCTATTAAATTGTGTAACAACATATAGAAATAAACAACTTAGTTTGGTACCTTACTTAGTTATAATGGGGTACTTAATTAAGTTACAATGTTGGTAACTATTATTCCTTGATTGTTTTTCGTTTTTTTTATAAATTTTTTTAAGGGATTAGTTCTTAATTGTTGGGTTAGAAATAAACAACCGATAGAGATAAATGCTTTCGGTTTTTCGTTCAATTCATCTAACCTCATATAGAAAATGACATTTTTTAAAGCTCTTAAGCTCTCTAACTAACTCTAAGTACTTGGTTATGAGGCTTGGTACTATGCCACCACACAAGGGTGTTCTAGGTAGTCCGATATTGGAGGCTACCTCCAAGTCACCTAGAATTCCCCACTTGAATACCTCCAAGGTCTAACAATCTTGCCTTAAGACTCAACAGTAGACCATCACAATCAAGCTCATTCAATTGTACTTTCCCAACATCACTAGACTTGTCAGACCCTACCTTATTATGATGACAAATAATCTCCACTTCAAAGAAATAAGATCTTTTTCTCCCCTCGTTACTTTAGGGTATTACCCCATTAAGATAACCATCATCGGCACATGTCGAATTCTCACTATTCAATTAAACACAATTTACATTTTGTGATATTCATCAAGGTGATAACATCATAAGTCAACAAATACACATTGTCATTGCATATTCCATAGTCATAGAATTAAATTCAAAATTTATCATCATAATTACACAAGCTCCAACAATATTGGAATTTTCACTCACAAATAATAATACTAGATTATTCACAGACACCACGTCAATTGCAACACAAACAATTACAATTCATCATATTTAATTCATATAACATATGGTAGATGGATATAACCAAAGTAGAAAATAATAAAACACAATTATGCAATAATTCAATACCACCGATCTTCAAAATTAAATAACACAACACCTATAAAGTTTTAATTCTATTATTTAACCTCACCGATTCAGTTTTCTCATTCGTCAATTATTACTCAAAAGGCTTGCCATACGTAGGAGGCTCGAATGATTATGAGAATAATACGATTTCCCGCTATTCAACTTATTTTACACTCATGATTTGAACTTACTGTCACCCCATACCCTCGATTGGAGATTTTGTACATTGCGAGCATAAGGAACTCTGCAGCAACACCGAACATGAATAACCAATTCAATTCAATTCTCATTTTTGATCGATTCATCTAACTAACAATTTGTAGACGTAACAAGCAACCCAAATAAATATTATTTATCTTATATAATCACAATAAATACCTATAATATATATAATATACATTATTATATACACTACGCAAAAATGGTATTTTACAGCGCTTTTTTTAAACCATTTACAGCGCTTTTCAAAAATTAAGCGCGGTAGTATCCAGCGCTGTAAAAAGATACAACAGCGCTCTTTAAAATAAAAAAAGCGCTGTAAATCTCTTCTAAAACGCGCTGCTTGTTGTATTAGTTTTTACGCGCTTTTTTAAAAAAAGCGCTGTAATATGCTTCCTTTATCAATTAGATCTCTTTCTGGATTATAACAACAATCTCCTTCATAAATCGTAATATACAGTATCCGCAATCTATGTTTAGTTGATGAGAGCACATTAAACAAACATATAAGTCAATAAATATATGGATTGATGTTAATGAAATTAAAAAGCCCATACATTCAAACCTTATTAGAAATCCAATTGATTTTGATTTTGCTTCGACATGTATGCACCCATTTGAGCTCGGAAAACGTAAACACTACCAAAATAAATTGATTATTAGCATTAACA
>PGTU02001746.1:0-17452 GCA_002896215.2 Cicer echinospermum
ACAGGCGAGAAGAAGAAGAAATATAATTGCTTAAAACTCACCAATCCCAAGGCTGAAAACTTCGGAGAGTGGCACTCCGAGGTACATTCCCTCTCCTTATTATTATATCAATTGAAATTCTGTAATATATAATTTGAAATTAATATTTATTTATTTTTCACAATATAAAATGCTTACTTGTGCTATGACAGGTTCTCGTTAATGCTGAATTGATCGAGTACTATGATATTTCCGGTTTATATATTCTCAGACCTTGGGCAATAGCAATGTGGGAGATTTTGCATGTATGTTTATTATGTACTTATTATTATACTTTTGAATACAGAGTTGATGCATAAATAAATATATAAATCGAATTTATGATTTTTTGAATAAAAAACAAATGTGCAGGATTTTTTTGATCCAGAAATAAAGAAAATGAAGGTCAAGAACTGCTACTTCCCTATGTTTGTGTTGGAATCTCATTTGAAAAAGGAGCAGGACCATTATGATGGTTTTAGTCAACAGGTGAGATCACGCACATAATATTGCTTTGCTCCTAAAACATCATTGAATGCTTAAATCATTTTGTTGGTTCCTAATTAATTTATCCAAATGTTTCTCATTTTACGGATGATGCTTTTATGTGTTAAAATGAATGTTTTTTAAGCCATTTTCTTTATAATACTCTATACAATTTATTGCTTCCCTTGAGGAGACGTTATTAGTATTTTTTCTAATTATATCTTTCTCATTTGCCAGATTGCCTGTGTGACAAAGTCTGGTGAATCTACATGGATATTTCTCTTGGCTATTCGTCCAAGTAGTGAAACTATCATGTATCCTTACTACTCTAAGTGGATAAGGGGGCATCGTGACTTACCTTTGAAACTTAATCAGTGGTGCAATGTTGTTAGATGGGAGCTCAGAAATCCCACACCATTAATCAGGCATTTTTTTTCCACCATGTTTTCCTTTAACCATTACAGATGTATTGCTTTGCTGTAATGTATGAAATCTTTCTCTTATAATTAGAGACTTCACAAATTCAAAAATTGATATGCATTGTGGTTATATATGTTTTACACAATGCCTTAAAACTTCTGCAGGTTTTCTTTTTGAATTCATGTTCATCTTGTGGTGATTCTGCTGAATTAGTCTTAGAGAGAGCAGACTAGCAAAACAATTTTTTCCAAGATTGGTTTTTTAATCTTAAGTTCGCTGGACAAAAATAATAATTGTTTAATACTAATATCTTACTAATGTGCCTTAGATATTGTTTTTGTCATGCACATCTACCTTATACAAATTTTGATTGCAGGAGTCGTGAGTTTCTTTGGAAGAAGGACAACAGTGCTTTTGCAACAGAGGAGGAAGCACAGTGTAGAAGGTATTTCATCAAATAATTAATTTAGGAATCTGCCTTAATTTAAATGCATCTTGTGTATCTGTAATGAGTCTTCAAGGCCTTCTTACTATCTTGTGCTTTGTCAACCTTTGTTTTTTATATTTTTTTTAAACAATTTCTGTCACTCACCTTCACTTGTGGTTTTTATATTGCCCTTAAATTAGAGCTATAAACTTCCTTTTGATGGTGCATACACTTTGCTGATACTGAACATGTTTTCTATTTTCCACCAAGCATCGGAGATTGCATCTATTAAAAATTTGGTTTATCAAAATTCTGCTAAACTGATAATTTTTCAGGTTCTTGAGATATTGGAATATATAGGTGTATATACGAAGAGTATTTGGCAGTTCCTGTAATAAAAGGGTACGAAAACTGAGCTTGATACGTTTGGCGGTGCAGATTTGCACCAACACTGTTGAGGTACATGTCAACATTCTTGTGTGGACACTGATATGTTGTTTATGGTAAAAACTTAGAATGTTTTTGACGCTCAATTTAAGTAACTACTAGGCATTTATTCCAACACTGGTCGTGGGATACAAGGTGCAACCTAATTGTTTGGGACAAAAGTTTGCTGAAAACTTTGAGGTGACTTTGAAAATGCGCAGGGAGAGAAAGCAATGGTTTGGCAGAACTCATGGGGCTATTCTACTAGATGTGTAAGCTTTAATGTCTTGAGTATACGTGCACTTGGAGGATTTCTCTATATATGATTGCATTTAAATTTCCGTTTGTTTTTTCAACAGATTGGGGGCGATGGTGATGGTTCATGGTGATGATAAGGGATTGGTGCTACCTCCATAAAAGTAGCACCAAATCAAGTCATTGTGATTCCAATGCCTTACCGAGATGCTGATACTCAAGGAATCATTGATGCGTGTTTTTACATACAACCTAAGAAATTGGTGTACATGTAGGCATGTAGGCGTGTAGGCGTGTAGGCAATTTTGTAGTTATAAATACAGCATACTACAACCTAAAGAAATTGTAAAAGTGAAGAAAAAACAAAAACAAGAGACAATTGAATATGTCTTCCAAAAACAAAGACTCTGTTTCCAAAAACCAGACTCTGTTTCCACAAAACAAGACTCTGTTTCCGATGAATCTGATACCGAATAATGACCGGATTCTTGACTGGGCAATGTGGACAGAATCTACAGCGACAAAAGGATGCCAAGTGCTATCACTTCGGCCGCCATCAAAATGTTGAGAGTGACACTGAACGACGATGAAGACAATGAAGATGACAACAAGAACCGACGAAAAAGATGGCACCAACAAAAACGACCAAAAAAAGATGGCACCAGCAAAAACGACCAAAAAGATGGCACCAAGCAAAACGTACCAAAAAGATGGCCACAAGCAAAAACGACCAAAAAGATGGCACCAGCAAAAACGACAAAGATGGCACAAGAACGGGAGCAAGGCAGTTGCGTGAGAACATTATCACTACCTTTGGAATGGGATGAAGATAGAAGACCAGAAAGCCATGGTAGTGTTAAGTAGTTGGAGTTGAAGATAAATGATAATGCATATATATATATATAGTCATGTATATAGTTAGTTAAGTACACCTTTAAAATATATGGTGTGTTTTTTTTCTTTCTTTCTTTCTTATGTGGTGTGTGAATATATAATTAAAAAAGTGTGTAAAGATATATGTAAGGACTGCCATGGCTGTTAATCTATAATATTGTGTTTTATATTACATTGTGTTTTATAATAGTTTTTTCTTCTTTCTTTCTCTTCTTTCTTTCTTTCTTTCTTATGTGTTTTAATATGTAAGGACTGTCATGGCTGCCATGGCTGTTAATTACTATCATCTTTGTGAAGAGTGAGTGTGCAAGCATTTCAATTACATCTTCAATAATAATATTGCAATCGAGTACGTTACAGAGGAGTTCATTTATATTTACAGTTAGTTAGTTAGTTTATCTTATATATCTGATTTTGAAAAAACAATAATAATGTGTAAAAACAGCTATAAAAACACACACTATAACGTATATATAAATAAACTTTGGCAACTTAGCCACAATGATAACTTGTTATAAATATATGTACTTTTAATATATCTATCCAATACCTGTTTTTGATTGCTATGACCCTCTCTTATATGTATAATATTTAAACAAAATAAATCTAGATGTTAAAATTTATTGTTTATTATTTATAAATGTTTATTAGAATAATTTAATCTATAAAAATACTACTGATTATAAACTAACATCATTAAAACAGATTTACTCAGTCATATCTCCGATTCTATGAAAAAATAATTCCTATAATAAATTGTATATCTTTCTAAAAGTAATCATGACACCTATAAAATATAAAATAAATTCATTTTAACTCTCACACTTTTACAATATATTTATAATCAAATTATAATCATGAAAGAGATGCATTGTATCACAACGTCAACTTCGATTTACTAACAAAATTAAACGGAATGTCCTAGTTAAAAATTATTATAATCTAGAGACTAAAATTACAATTTTTTAGTTGAGGAACCTATTTAAAAATTATCAAAATTGTTCAGGACTTGTATACCAATTAAACTTAATATTAATCGTATTCCCATGACATTTTCACGAAAAAAACTTTCAAACGTGATATTAGTTTTTTAAAATTGTAAGATTCTATTAAAATTGTAAGACAAGAAAGCATGAAAAGGCAATGCAATATCAATCCAAACTTATAAGAGTAAATTATGTAATTACAGAATCATTATCACTATAATTTCAGGAAATTAAGGGGAAAATTTGAACGCTATGATAACAGGAGCAAGTCTTCATGGTCATAATAGATAAAAATATTTCATTCCAACTCTTCAACTTCTTCCATGCTATATCTTGGATAAAATAGAATACATATATTTTAACTTAACTAACAACATACACTATTTTAAAATGTAATTGAATTTTCAGGATTGAAAATTCAAACAAAATAGGATAATAAAAAAGTGCAACTTAAAGGACCAAACATTTATATAAATATAAATATTAAATTTTTAATCTAATCCCTTAATACCACTCTAATCCATAATTTTTATTATTAAAAAATAGAAATTCATTCATTCAAATTGATTGATACTACATTGAAAACAAAACTGTTCAAAATCTTTAAAAAACGAAAAAAAATGATGAATTTGCAACAACAAAAAAAACTCATAAATTTGATGTAATTGATCTAAATTTATACATCAATTTTGTGCTTATATGTTGAGATAGAGAGAATGATTTAGTAAATATATTGAGGAAAATAACATCGATTATATGCATATATTGATTACCAACAACCAAACCATAATACTATAACTTTAGTTTTGAAGTTTAACTTAGTGTTTATACGTTGTTTATTACTGCACAATTATAGTGATAATGAAATTTTAGTTCAATTTTGCAATGCAGTATTTCTTTACTATAATTTAGTATCCATTACAACAATTATTGTTCTCTTTTAAATCCAACAATGATGTAAGGAATTGTTCTTTTTAAAAAAAAAAACTTTTGTTAGAGATCAAATTGGTCATTTTTAATCATTTTTTAGAGACTTAAACATCTCTTTTTAATTATTGCTAAATATCTAATTGTCTCTTTTAAAAGATATTAAGGATAATTTAGTTTGCTTTATTTTCTCATATACTAAAATGTGTTTTTAATAATTCTTAAAAACTAAATGGATCAATCAGTTTCTTCTCAAAGACTAAATTAATTTTTTGTTTTTAAATTTTTTAACTAAATTTTAAATAATTAAGGCTGCATATAATTGCTATTCGACACTAAGTCAAATTAAGACATGTAATAAATATATTTTATTATAGTAACTTGAAATGAGTTGAGAGATCCCACATAATTTTAGTAGGTACTTTAGTTTATTAATTGCTACTCTTTTCTTTCTCACAAACCATTTCATTGGAGTTTGACATAAATTTGCTTTATGGGCTTTTTTCTTAGCCCAATGGGTTCTGTGTTTCGGAAATTTTTAATGTAGACCACATCTGCCTTTTTTCTTTAAATAAAGTTTTTTTACCCACATTCGTACGTTCTCACAAAAATATCAAAATTTATTTATTTATGTCAATTTTAATCCTATTAATGAATGTAGTTTATTTGGCAACTATCTGAATTGAACCAACTGGAGATGTTAAATATTAACTTAAAACTTTTAATCTTTTATTTCTTATATATTAAGTTAGATGTGCATAAAAAAATTTAAAATTTTAGTCTTCAAATTGATCAAATGTGAAAAATACAAGTTAGTATTCTTATACCATCGAATCCACACTCGTACGATAAAATCTGTCAGAAGTATTCAAGAGTACTAAAAATTGAAAGAAAAAACAAAATTAATATAAGAGTTTTTTGGAATATAAAGAGTGAAAAAAAATCATGAATACTTTGGATGTTTTAGTGATCGATGTGAGTTAATGTTCAATCATATATACTCATCTTTATGATGTGATATTATATTATAATCTAAAGTAAACTATAATGTATCATACTCGTTTTTTTAATATTGTTTTTAGATTTTAGCAATTCTGATTTTTACCGTTTTGAATTTGATTTGAATTTTGTTTCCCCAATAATACCTACTATTACTATGTTTTCTATTTCTTCAAATTAAATTTTCTTTCTTGTCTTTTATATGAAAATTAAGATTTCATATCCTATATTTTGACTTTACCCCATAATTTTGAAAAAAAAATCCTATTTTATCCCTTTTATTTTAATTTATTTTTGATAAAAAAAAGTTAGATTCATTTTTACACTACACAAATGAGAATTTTCTGGGCATGTTTATTTTTTCTTTTCAAAAGTCCAATTTAAAAATTAACATATCAAAATTTAAAATTTTGGATATGTAAAGAAAAAATTACATATTAAAAATTTTGCAAATAAATTTTTGGTATGTAAAGAAATTGAGAAAAAAAAATCATATCAGAAATTGAGATGAAAAAAAAATAAAATAAAAAGTTTACATGCTAAAAATTTTGAAAATAAATTTTTTGATAGATAAAAATAGTTGAGAAAAAATTTTATTCTTGAAACATAAATGTGGAATATAAAAAAATGTTGATTTTAAATTTTGTGTATTTTCTACTAATATATTTTTTAGAAATTCATATATAAAAAAAATGGTAAAATATAGGAGTAAAAGTTAAGACGTGGCTTATAAAATCAAATTTTTTAATTTTTTATTGTATTGGTTAATAATTTTTTTGGTCTCTAACTGTACTTTTTTTTCTTTATCAACAACCCATTTGATTGGGAGTTTGGATCGACATTTCACTCATGGGCTTTCGCTGATTGTCCAATGGAATCAGCTATTTTTGGGAATGGTCATGTAGGTCCATTTTGCATTTCAATTTTAAAAAGTTTCATTCTCAAATCTTCTAAAAAATCACTTAATTTTATTGGAATTAGTTAGTCCAAATATATATTTTATAAGTTATAATTGGTCAATTTTAGTCCAAATATATATTTTATAAGGTATAATTGGTCAATTCAAATGTATATTTTTTGTATATATAAGAGTATATGATGTGAGAAATGTTTTTATTGAATCTTCTAATGCAATTTATAAAATGAAATTAGGATGTATTTCTTCGATCTAGAGTTGTCTCTTAATATTTTGGATACTATTTGCGAAGTTTAAATTTAATGTCTTATTTTTTTATACAAGTTCTTTATTTATTTTTTATTAATCACATATAAATAAATATAATAAGTGAACATCAAAAAATTAAAATTAATTAAAATTAATTTACTTAAGTATATAAAAATTATTGGTTAATATATTTTTTATGTCCTATAAAATTAAAATTTGTTTTTTAAGTTTGTAAAACTTTTTATTTAACTTTTAATTAACAAAAAAACTATTTAACAAAACTATTTACAAAAAAAAATGATTAATAAATTTGTTAAAATAAACTATTTAACAAAAAAAAAAATGGTTAAAAGAGCCGTCATATTGTGTGACTCATGACAAAACCTTTTATAGAAAATTGGTTGTTCATAATCATACACAAAAATGTTAACCATATTGACCATCACTATCACATTATATAACACAAAGTTCCCTTCCTTCCCATTGAGTTGCAAAGATGGCATCTTGCTAAAGGAAATTGCAGTCAGGGAACAATGGGTATAGTGTGTTGTTCATTATCTTATAGCTCATAATTTATTAAATTAATTATTATATATATTGTAATAATAGTGTAATTAAGAACATATTTAAGAATATGCTCTGAACATATTATTAACATTGGGCTTATGGAAGCAAAGCCTCCTCCACATCAATGCAGAAACACACCAGCACATTGACATTGGGCTTATGGAAGCAAAGCCTGTCCTGTTAGAGCTATCCTTCTTTGTGATCATTTGTTAATGCTCAAGCTATTGACAAACTTGGTTTTATATTCACTTAAAAAATCAGATTTGATGCTACAAAAGTTCTTTAATTAAATTTTTTATTTCTTCATCCTCCCATCAATCTGTCATGTGTGTTACTAATTTAAAACAATACTAATGAGATATGTAATGTTACTAATAATTTCAGTCCTAGAGACATTAAATTCAGAGTTATGGCATGCTTGTGCTGGCCCACTTGGTATCCTTGCCTCATGTAGACAGTCAGGTGTATTACTTCCCTCAAGGCCAAATCCAACAGGTCAAGCATTTTTTTCAAATTATTCATTTATACCTTTCTAAACATTATTAGTTTTTGTAGTTATATATATTTCAAAAAATGTTCATGAACACTTGCAAACCAGCTAAAGAATGAGGTGTTAATTCAATTTATCTTAGTGTATAATTGAATAATACCATCCATTCAAGTGAATTAACCACTTTTTTTTAAATGTGATTAATTAGATGTAAAACAAAACTAGGTGTACATGTATAGTTTTTTAGATGCAACTGAAGTGTATGTCTTTTGTATTTTGTCTAAATAAATCTGGAATAGGGGGCTGCTCCCACCACAAGGATTCCCACTATCCCAATCTTCCATCTCAGTTGCTGTGCCAAGTCCAAAACCTCACACTTCATGTCAGTCTTATTATTTCCATCTTCAGTATTTCTCCTCAATTACAAATTATAATTTGCATGTCACTTATGATAGGCCGATAAAAGAAACAGAAGAAATCTATGCACAAATGACCCTCCAACCATTGCATCATGATGTATTCATTGAGGTCGATAATTCTATCTCCTTTACCTTCGTTGGGTTAAAGGCAATGCAGCAAGCATCTCTTCTGCAAAACTTTAAACTGCTAGTGACACCAGCAAACGCAGTGGCAGCTTAGTGGTGCCACAGACGGCAGCAGAGGACCTCTTTCCACCCCTGGTACGTTATTATATATATCACATATAGTATGCATGATCAAACATTTCGTTTTTATGCAAACATTTGAAAGTAATTCAAATTTGAAATTTAAAAATAATATACAAACATATAAGTAATTTTAAAATTTGAAAGCTAAAATAATATACAAACATTTCGTTTTTAATTAATGATTTTATATTATGTATTTTTTAGTCTTTTGATTAAATAAAAAACTATTCACGTACTCGAATTCGTACCACCTACCAAAGCAAATTGGGAACCTTGTGACTATGCTGCAGTGCAGACCCAAATTATAATGTGGGATTCTCGCTTCCATTGAACCTCACTTCACTTGGTTAACAATTTGCTTCTTTTTTCTATTGCTAAAGATATATGATGGTTTACCCGAAATAACCAAAACAAAGCAACATTTCGAAGTTTGGGGTTGGGCTTAGCTTGGAGTGGAGTTGGGCGAGTCCACGATAGTTGTTTTAAGGGTATTGAATTTTTTGTCTTGGTGTTCATTTTAGAATTGCGTGCATTTTGTTGTTAATTTTTTTTTTTTTTGTAATGGTTTCTCGCTTGTATTGTATTTGTATATGAGAATTCCCTTTAATTTGCTTCATTTATTTCAGGATTACACAGTTCAACCAACAATTCAGATCTTATTTTCCGAGATTTGCATGGTAATAGCTGGAAATTTCATCATGTATATCGTGGTGAGAATGCTTTTGCGGATCAATTCTATTCCTTCAGTAGTAGCTTAAAATAATACCAATGTTTTCTTGTGGCGGATTCAATGACCTTAAGTCCACTGCGTGCTTTTATTTTAGTATGGAAAAGAAAACACTAGCCAGATTTTGTTTCCTTTGCATTTTCATGTAGGTAGCCCGAAGAGGCACGTTCTCGGTAAAGGTTGGAGTGATTTTGTTAAATCAAAAAAGGCTTAAAGCAGGAGATTCTGTTATTTTTATCAGGTAATGATTTAGTGCTTGTATAACGGGTGGTGCTTCTACTCGTTTTGCAGCTTTCTAGTAAAATCCCGTTTTGGAAAATATCTCTATATAGGTAGTAGAAATTACAAAATGAAGTCTATAACAATTATTTTGACATGCATTGTTTGTTTTCTTTCCATGGTACTGCCATTCAATACAATGCTCCATAATCAAGATTTTGTGAAAATTTATATAAGTTGATAAATCATTCCATTAGGTTAAGACTTTTGCAAACTTTTTTGTACTAAAAAAAATGAATTGTCAATTGCTACAAGGGATGAGAAATCACAATTGCTAGTTGGGGTCAGGTATGCTGATAGTCAACACTCATCACAGCCATCGTCAATCCTTTCTGCTGATAATATGCACATTGATGTGCTTGCTGCTGCTGCTCAAGCTGCTGCTAATAGAAGTCCATGGACCGTTGTATACAATCCAAGGTATATTTAAATTTGTTCTAAGACTCGCCTAACCAAAGTTATTTTATAAATAATATATATAACAAATACAAGCTTCTGGATCTGGGGATACTTTTCTTGAGTATAATATCCTTTGTCTGCTTATTTGTAGAGCATGCACTTCAGAATTTGTTATTCCACTTGTTAAATACAACAAAGCTTTACGTACGCCTGAACTGTCAATTGGCTTGAGATTTGGTATGATGTTTGAGACAGAAGAATTTGGTATGCGCAGGTAAAGTATTGAATTTTGGTGTGTCAGATAGCATCTTCTTTGCTATGGTTACATAGATATATAATATAGGACCTACTTTCTACTATCATTGATGTGTGTAAAATCTTTTTTTAAGAAGCAGGAAGAAATTGACATATGCTTAATCTTTCTGCAGATATTTGGGTACAATAGTCGGCATCAGTGCTTTGGATCCTCTAATGTGGCCTGATTCTAAATGGAAAAATATTCAGGTCGAGTGGGACCAGCCAGGTTGTGGGGAAAAGCCCAATAGAGTTAGTTTGTGGGACATTCTTTTACTCTCCCAGTCTTTGACTTCATGTTCTGAAAGGCCGTTACAATCTGGATTATCGGGTTTCTTTCTTCACTTTCTTATTTATCTTCCTAACTTGTGTATAACTCTTCTATATATCATGAATATTCATGTTAGACTGGTATAGAAAATGCGTGGTGTTAACAACCGAGAAATTCATATAAAAGGAGAGAAGAGGCTAGGATTCCAATGAGAATCATAATAGTTATGAGAATGAAAAATTATCTGGACACTCAAACCCTCCAATGACACTTTGAGAGAGTGGTGTGATATGTAAAACCGATTCATTAACTTTCTTGGTACACAAGCAATGCCCTTATATAGGCTTAAATCCAACAGGCTTACACCAATCTTGGACTTATACACAAACTAGCCTAAGCGAGCTAACATAATGAGCCAAGGCCCAACGTTTAGAGCTAACATAATGAGCCAAACCCAACTTTTAAGCTTCTCAACTCTGAGTCAGCTTCTTTAAAATTGTTCTGTGATGGCAAAGCAGCAATAAGTATATATCACAACCATGTGCAACATGATAGAATCAAGCACACATTAAGATTGACCGCCATTTCATAAAAAGAAAAAAAATTGATTCTGGAATGATATGTCTGTCATTTGTAAGTTCTAATCAGCAAACAACTGATATCTTGACAAAAAGTTTGGCAACACTCAATTTTTGCGCAACTTATAGATAGATAATGCACCAGCTTGAGAGGAGTGTTGAAGAACTAAGAGAAATCAGATTTGATTATCTTTTATTTTATATTATTTTGTTTATTTTTATTTTATGATTCTATTATTTTGTAATTTCTTTTTCTATATAAACAGCTTAAGAAATGTAGTAATAAGAGATGAAAGTATTTGTTTTTTAATTTCTTTAGATATCATGTGACATAAAGTCTTTTGAAAATAAAATGTGTTGGTATTTAAATTTAAAGAGAACAACATAATTAGAGAAGATAAGGCATGTATTGCATTCATTCATTTTGTTATATTTGAGCTGAGACTTGAAGTGTATGTCTTCTTTCTGTTAAGAAATAATTTCTTCGTGAGTAGATACTTCATCGTCTCCGAGGAAACATAAGCACCAAGAAAGTAGTGTAGTTGAGGCGGAAGACGACCTCGTTCAGATAAGGAAGAATAAGGACCAAGAAAATCTTTTCAAGGAGCGAAAGGATGGCCATACTCATTGGGATAATACCTCTTCTCCTATCATTTATAATATTGTTGCTGATACTGTTGCTGATACTGTTGCTATCCGTCTCCCTGTCATCAACAACAGTACGAATATATCTGTTGTTTCCTTTCAAAAGAAATATTCAAATCAAATTTAAAAAAAAAACTTTTTTTATTTTTATTTTTAATAATATTGGCTTAACAGATAGAAGGCATTCCGGCATTGACACAAGCATTATGGTCTAACGACCCTGCTGCACAAATAGAAGCAAGTTCTCAGCTTTGTAAGCTATTATCAATGGGTAAGAATACAATTCATACATTTAATTGTTGACGTAAATACTGGTTTTTTATGTTAAACTTAAGTTTATACAATCCAATTGTGCTTCTTCAAAAAATATCCAACTGTGTAACGTTTTGAGTTTTTAATTTACTTTAATAAAACGAGGTGTTACACATATATAATGAATTTCGCTCAATTAAAGTGAAAAGTTGGTAAAGTGAGTGAATCAATGGTTGATATTATAACCATTGGTTATGCATATACACATAAATATCAACCACTCATTTAATCATCTATGGTTGATACTACTCATTTTATTATATAAAGTGAGTTATTTTAGAGAAAGTCAAAATCCGTATACAATATATAAGTATGTGGCTGTGTGTTACAATAGTTAAATATATGGTTATTTGTTAGTTATTTGATTCTATTTGTGTTACGAAGCTACTCCTTGGTGGTTACTATGATGTATATATAGTTATTGTATTATTATTTCTTCCGGAAGAATGAGATCAATGCATACAATAGATTTCTACAAGTAACATATGGTATTAGTAGAAGAGATCACATTCACATTTCCTATAACAACACTCACAGATTTAGCCACCAATCCCTTGAATCCATATTAATATTCATGGTAATGGGAGTCCTTCACAGCCATTGGTCTCTCCCCTCCTCTTTGGACCAAACTATAATACCTGGTCTAGGGCTATGAAAGTCGCTCTTATGGCTAAGAATATGATGGGTTTCGTTGATTTCGCTTTTATCGCCTCTGCCTTCAAATCCTCTGTATGAGCATGGCAGAGATGTAATACCATGGTTCTTGCTTGGGATCCATTGATCAATTTCAGAATCCATCTTACAATCGTTCTTTGGATAGACAAAGCATTTGAAGTTTGGAAATATCAAAAGGTATTATAGTTTGGATAGACAAAGCATTTGGAGTCTGAAAACCCTTCACAACAGCCCCCCACAGCATGCACCTCCCTCACAACAACACTCCTCATTTCAGCATATAAGACATTCAGCTAGGACGAGACAAACAACCTCAGTATCTTCATGATTACCATTGCTTGAAACAAGCCAGTCGTTGATGGTATTCTAAGTTATCAAATGCTCTAATATCTCTCAATTATGTGCAATCTACATCTGACTATTCTCTTTTTATAAAGGCGGAAGACTCTTCCTTTACTGTCAATAAGTTTTGGTTGAAATTTATAGAATAAATTGTTATTGAGCTGTGTAAATTAGATGAAATTAAATTAAATTAACACATATATTAGATGAAATTAAATTAACATTCTTTGTTCATAAAAAAGTAATCAAAGTTGAGAATAATTTTTTATAAATTCATTATCATATCAAACTAACTTTTGAAGTACTACAATTTATAACGATTTTCTCACAAATAAAACTAAGAGATATCATTATAGAATTTAAAAATTCTACGACTTTATTGGTAACTGTTTTTGTTCTATATAATACTCCAGGTTGTGGAATTAGATGTCAAAGAAAGAACAAATAATGATATAGGAGGAGTGGAGACACTCTGTAGTCCTTTATCAGCCAGAACTCCTAGAAGGTAAGATTCTTATTTTAAATGTGTTAATGTATTAGTTGTTACAAATTATTTGCTGCTGTATGCATTTTGCTGTTTAATTTGTTAATGTTTCTCCTTTAAACAATTCTCTCTCTACATCACATCTGATTTTCATGTTGCATAATGGGTGTATTTGTTCATATCTTATGTTTTTAAGTCAAAAATTCATTTTTTTTATTATTTTGAAGTGTGTTTGTTTCATATTTTTTTAAAAATCATTTTTTTGGCTAAAGATGAAAAACTAACATAGTACTCGCATTTGTTAATATATGAGAGAGAAAAGACACCACAAATGAATTTACTTCTGATAAGAGAAAACGATGTAATTATTTTTTATTTTTATTGTAAAATTCAAAATTACCCTCAATCAATCTTTAGTAAGGTTTTCTCCCTCGATTTTCTGCATCAATTCATTCATTGTGTTTTTTTCCTCCATGGTTTTTTTGTTTGTATGTGTTTTATTTGAACATTTTATCTTTATCTTATTCATATGGTGACACTAAATTTATTTTTGCTTGTGTGGGTTTATTTGTTGCTTTATGATGAATACACAAGGTACATTAATCAATAATAAAAATGAGTTTATGTGATGATTAAACTAATAAATTTAAAATATTTCAATTGTTATGTTATGTTTATAATAACTTATACAACAAAAATTCTACAAGTACCCGACTACTTTCTTAATGACTACGCATAATCAAATTGTTATGGTAATTTTTTAAAAAAGAGATAAATTAATTTATTTAGAAAGTCATGTCCTTTATGCTAATTTTGTAGTTTAAAAAATAACTTTTTATAAAATTGTATACAAAAAGATTAAAAAATTATTTAAAAAAAATCATTTTCATTTAGCTCATATAAATGCCTCTTTGCTGCTTAACAAGAGCGTGTGTTGTTGATTTTACAGGCACCAAGTGCTTTGCATCAGGTAAGCCTGCAAAGAAGTGGACATACTGGGGCAAAAGTTATTAGTTGTTGTGTTGATGAAATCGAAACCTGCGATGATTTATTTTTTTAATTAGTACTTATTGGCTGATACTTTTAATTTTATTTATGATATTATCAAACACATAATAATTGCTGCTTATAAAATATTCGGACATATCTTTTTATATGAGAAATAATAAATATTAATGTAAATTCACACAACTATAAATTTGATTTATTTGTGATAATTATTTTAGTTAATATGTTATTTTTAGTTTTATTTTTAAAGTGATTTCAGGAGGTTTCTAATTCATCAAGAAAACCTGAAGGCTCGCATGACAACATTGCTTGAATCATTTTATAAAAGAAAAAATAGTAAATCTTACAAAATTTTCGGGAATAAAATACTAATGAGTTGGACACCATAATTTGGCTATATAATTGGGGAATTATTACTTTTTCTTTGTTCACCGATCTTAATACCTCTTATTAAGAAAACAAATAAGAGGAAATAATAAAAAAAACAAGAGACAATTGAATATGTCTTCCAAAAACAAAGACTCTGTTTCCAAAAACCAAGACTCTGTTTCCAAAAACCAAGAACTCTGTTTCCGATGAATCTGTTACGCGGAATATGACCGGATTCTTGACTGGGCAATGTGGACAGGAATCTACAGCGACAACAAGGATGCCAAGTGCTAATCACTTCGGCCGCATCAAAATGTTGAGAGTGACACTGACGACGATGAAGACAATGAAGATGACAACAAGAACCACGAAAAAGATGGCACCAACAAAAACGACCAAAAAGATGGCACCAGCAAACGACCAAAAGATGGCACACCAGCAAAACGACCAAAAAGATGGCACCAGCAAAAACGACCAAAAGATGGCACCAAGAACGGGAGCAAGGCAGTGCGTGAGAACATTATCACTAACTTTTGGAATGGGATGAAGATAGAAGACCAGAAAGCCATGGTAGTGTTAAGTAGTTGGAGTTGAAGATATATGGTAATGCATATATTAGTATATAGTCATGTTATATAGTTAGTTAAGTACACTTATATATTGTGTGTTTTTTTCTTTCTTTCTTTCTTAATGTGGTGTGTGAATATATAATTAAAAGTGTGTAAAGATTATGTAAGGACTGCCATGGCTGTTAATCTATAATATTGTGTTTTATATTATATTGTGTTTATATAGTTTTTCCTCTTTCCTTTCTTTCTTTCTTATCTTTTCTTTATTCTTTAATTTCTTCTTTCTTTCTTTTTTTCTTTCTTTCTTTTCCTTTCTTTCTTATGTGTTTTATATGTAAGGGACTGTGTCCATGGCCTGCCATGGCTGTTAATTACTATCATCTTTGTGAAGTGATTACCATTAATTAATCTTACTGCACAATTATAGTGATAATGAAAGTTCAATTTTGCAATGCAGTATTTCTCTACTATAATTTAGTATCCATTACAACAATTATTGTTCTCTTTTAAATCCAACAATGATGTAAGGAATTGTTCTTTTTTTAAAAAAAACTTTTGTTAGAGATCAAATTGGTCATTTTTAATCATTTTTAGAGACTTAAACATCTCTTTTTAATTATTGCTAAATATCTAATTGTCTCTTTTAAAAGATATTAATGACTAATTTAGTTTGCTTTATTTTTCTCATATACTAAAATGTGTTCTTAATTTTCTTAAAAATTAAAATGGATCAATCAGTTCTTCTCAAAGACTAAATTAAATTTTGTTTTTAATTTTTTAACTAAATTTTAAATAACTAAGGCTGCATATTAATTGCTATTTCGACACTAAGTCAAATTAAGACATGTAATAAATATATTTTATTTATAGTAAAACTTGAATGAATTGAAGATCCCTACATAATTTTAGTAGATACTTTTGTTTTTAATACATTTTTTTTTTGGAAAATATGATTTTCATATTGATTCTACAATTTGAGAATTTTTTTAATTTATTTATTTTTATGACGACGATGATGAAATAAGAAGAAAAACTTTTAAAAAGATTTGAAATTGAAGATCCAATGCGGGAAAAACATTGCAAGCCACCAACATAAAAAAAAAAATTATTTGTTGATTTTAAAATGCACAAGCTCATTATATAAAGCTTATGTTACAAGATTTATGGTTTATGTTACCCAATTAATGAAAAAATCAACAGTATGATTTTATTTTAATCTTGCTAAAATCAATATTTATCGTGTAATAATTGCCCAAATGTCTTAGACAAGACATAAGCAATGTATTGTAGTCGAAGAGACAACAAACTGATTGACAATATGAACAACATAAGCAATATCAGATCTGGTAATTGTAAGATACGCCAAACTGTCAACCAAAGTATGGTACAAAGTGGGATATAGTAAATTAAGAACTTAGTTGATTTTTGTGAATGTTAGACTTCACCTATTTGTGGTTGTACATAAAACTTACTCTGATTTTTCCTCAAATTTTAGTAAGTTGTTTCCACCATTAAACATGATTAATAGATGTATTTTATTAGTGATTTTACTTTTCCTTTGAGTTCGTTTAGTATATCCAAAGTTTAAATAATAACATGATTTTACTTTGATTTTATTTGTCGAATGATATTATTATTTGTCTACCTAACTATGATTTTTGCGCTCTTGTTTTATGTGAATAGTTAATAATAAAATTTTTGATTGGCTAACTATATGTTTGAAGTTATTAACCTCATTCATATAATCTTAGTTATCGAATGTTAGACTTCAC
>PGTU02001751.1:0-20178 GCA_002896215.2 Cicer echinospermum
GTACTATACTACTACTCTCTGCACATTTTAATGATTATTAATGTGGATTTAATAAATGAAACTGGTAATCTAGAAAGGTTGCTATTAGAATTTATGATACACCTACCACTACTAGTACTAGTAGTAGTATTGATTTTAAGATAAGATTTTACAAATGATATTAGTAGTTTTAAAATAACTATCACAATTAAAAAAAGAATTTGTTTTAAAAATTATAAAATTTAATTTTTAAAATAATATTAATTTTTTATTTCAATTATTTCATTTAATTAATATTATTGATAATTAATATTATGAATATAATAATTGATTTGTTGTATTGAAGAGGTGTGTATCATCGTGTATATAAACTATTTAGACCTCACTTTTTATTTTTGTTGCCGTAGAAAATATAATTGATATAATTTGTTTTTAAAAGTCAATATTACAAATTAAATATTTTTTATCGTCACAAATGAATTTCTATCTTTTATTCTAATTAATTTTTATTTATTTTAGTCAATGTAAAATTAATTCTTCATGAAATTTATAGTAATAAACTATTAGAAATTCAACTGTTCGTACTACCAAGTAATTCTTTTAATATCTTAGCCGTCAAATTTTATCTCATTATATCAGTGACTATCTAAATAGGAGGAGATCAGGAAATAATATTGTATAAAACTTTCAAAAGTAGAGATATTTTGGACCAGTAGAATGTGAAGCTATTTAATGGGATGGAGGAAAATATACTCTTATCTGTTAAAAGAAAATAAAATGAATACAAGAAAAGGGCAACTTTAGATAGATATTGAAAAGTGGGTACAATTGCTTAGTATTAATAATACTTCTTTTGTCTTAAAAAAAAGAAAGAAGCTTATTTGAACAGTACTTCACAAATATTAAAAAAATAGAAAATAATAATTTTACTTTATTTTATTTATTAAGAATTAGTATATTAATTATTACCGTTAAATAAAAAATATTAAATTAAAAATAACATATATAATATTGATTAAATATTACAATTAAAGACAAAATTTTAATATTGAATAAATAGAGTGATCAATTATGTTTAAGAGTATTATGTTTTGAAGTAAAATATTGATATTCATATCAATTAACTATACTAATAATTTATTAAAATAGTAATTGATGTAACTCAAACAAGGTTTTTGCCCTATTTTACAAAGACAACTAATTTCCACAAAATGGAAAACAAAACTCAACCAGAAGCAAGTTAATATGGATACATTACAAATTTCAAACTACATAAGAGCTAAGAAGAACGAGTGAAATATCTACCTCTAGGTAAATGCAAGAGCACAGACACTCCAATGGAATTCATAATACACTTTCGCCCCTGCACAAAAGACAATAAACTCAGATGAACTCAAATCCAAGCACACAAATCACAAGCAAAATTAAGCTTTGCTGGTGAAGAGACAGAGTGTGAAGAAGAGAGCAAGAGAGTTGTTTTACCTTATAACATTAATTCGAACAAATCCCAAAAGGAGATCGATCTTGAACCAGAAGGAATGAATAGAGCTTGAGAGAGAGAGAGAGAGAGGAAATCCGATAATGTAGGGCTCCATTCTGATATTAGTAGTGTACTTTCAATTTGCAAAGGGTAAATAAATCATTTCCATTTTTTTTCTTTTGAGTACCTCAATTTGGGGAACTCAAAAAATACATATAAGATGTGTTTGAAGAGTTTTTTTTAAATATTTCCCAAATGTCTTTCCAATTTTCTATAAAACTCCCAAACAAGGAGGAGGCTAGCCATAAGCCTCCCCCTTCTCTCCAAAAACCTCTCAAACACAACCTAAGAGAACATCACAATTACCTAAAACTTTTTAATTTTACACATTAAATCCTCCTCCTATTATCAACTCGTGCTTTTTTTTGATGTTGATCCAGCTTGTAGATGCTCGCCACTGGATTGAATCTGGATGAGAAGAAGATATTGTTTCAAAGCTCAACACTATAATAGACTCCAAATCATATTCTTAAATAAGGTACACATTACTTATCAAAGCTTATCCCTGACAAACTCACTGTTTGATTCATGGAACGGGAGGGAAAATAGTCTGTTTATAGAAACATGGTTATGTAAGCATCAGTAACAAAGGTTTCCAAGATGGAAAATTAAATTTCTGTTGTTTTTAAAATCGAAACCTTTTGAAACAATATATGCACTGAAAATATTACTGGTTGAGTCGCGACTAGGTCGCTCTCTTAAGACGTTCGAGCCTGCCCAAAATTGTGCAAGGCAGACTATCACCACGAAGTCCCCCGGATAAAACACCAGATTCACTGTATCGGAGTTCCCTTATAGCCAGTCGAGTTGAACTGGCTAATCAAAGACACAAATTAGTCCTGTTTAGGGTTAATGAACGAACATTGACATTGAACTTTAAATACACCACAACCCGAACCGAACCGGCCGGACGAGCGGCAGCAGCGCGCGCGCGCGTGAGGTGGTCCATTGCCTGCGTCTCTCTCCTTCACAAAAGCGGTGCCCTTGGGCCCAACCAATTGTGAAACTAACTCTTAATTAAGGTCATAAAATGAGTGGTGGTTCCTCTAATGTGGACTTCTCGATTTTTCACATTCACAATTAAAAGCCATCATCAATGTCAATTTATTTTATCATCATTCAAACAATCCACCACTTGAATTTAAAAAATAGATTCTTGAATAGCGTCAAACGCTTCTATAAGATTGTGCATAAACAAAGGTGTCTTTCGACTTGAACCTTTGCATAGCGAGTAGGATTCAGATTCAACAAGAGTAACTCGTAGTTTTTGAACTCTATCTCTGACATCAAACCCACACACAACCTTTTCATTAGGTGTATTCTCAAAGCCCGTGCATTTAGGGCCCTGCACGTGTATCCCAGTCTACGTGAAACGCTCTAGGAATTCTGCTCGAAATTCCATAGGAAGCGGCCCCCACTTCCACATTCACGTAGGTGAGTCTATCAAGAGTACTCCTGTAGCCACTAGGTACCCCCACTCCATAATAGAGTATAGATCTCATTAAGAGTTTCTACTGTCTCATCCCTTTTCGCTTCAGGAATCATGCTTCTCATTTAAACATAGCATGTTCATTCTCATATCACTATGACATGTATTACCCATTGAACCTTAATTCTTGGGATCTCCAGCTCTTTTTAAGCCGGGTTACCATCATAAGTACTCATTTATCTATAGGCATTAGTCCCATCCTTTTGGATGTATTTTGGACTTTCTCTCGTAGCTAATCCTTTCGTCAAAGGATCAACTAAATTTTCAACAGTGCGTACATGATCCACAATAACAGCTCCATTCGAAAGTAATTCTCTAACTGGTGATGTGCTTACGACGTATTTGTCGTCTCTTACCGTTATAATAACGATGTCTCAATTTTTGCAATAGTGCCGCGTACTATCTCATTGGATCAACACAGCTGTAACGGCTTATCCCCATAAAGGGATTTCTGCTAGCACAGCATCTCACCACCTTGCTTCTTCACTAGCATTAGCTAGAGCGCTATCATTTCAGACTCCATAGTGGACTGAGCCAATATTGTCTGTTTCTTCGGATTTCCATGATACAGCACACCGGCTATGCTGAAAACATAGCCACTGGTTCCTTGAAGTCATCTTATAGGTGTGTTTCAATCAGCATCACTGTATCCTTCAAGGACGAACAGGAAATCTTTGATAGTGTAATCCAAGACCTCATGGTCCTTTTAAGGTATCTCATGACTCTATCGATAAGCGTGCCAATGCTCCATACTAGGTCTACTAGTAAACTTGCAAAACAATCCCACGACATAGGCAATGTCGGGTCTAGTACAATCAGTGGCATACCTGAGGCTGCCAATGATGCTCGCATAATTTCAGTTTTGTCTAACACCTTCCCCAAAGTTCTTGAAAAGTGTTACACTGGGATCACATGGTGTGGTAAGAAGGTTTACAGTCAAAGTAATCATATTTCTTTAGGATCTTTTCAATACGAGTGAGATTGATCCAAAGAAATTCCCATTAAATTATATAAGTTGTTATAGATCTCTTCGTTTTTGTATATTTATTAGAATTAGAATCTGCCATATATATTGTTGTTAATTTATGTTGTCAATGATTGATATCACTCTATAATTCAAGACCACTCAATCTTCATGTTGGTTTAAATTCTAAAGTTATAATCAGGCTCTGTGGCACCGTGATAAAATACCATTGCAAAAATATTGCTGTCAGAAATTTCAGCTCTTAATGTTAAATTAATTAAATACACAAATGGCAAGTACAACTTTTGTATATCATATTATGTGTGAAGCTCCTTCTGTCGCACAGCATAAGCTAATGATTCTAATATATAATAATAATAATAATAATAAACTTCATAAAATCCCTACCACTAGTATAATAATAATTAATTTCATCTATGCCTTTATTTTATTTGAAGTTCATGGACAACGTTCTACCTACACTTTGACCTTCTTCTTTTGTCAATCAACATTCTTAGACATCATCTTCCTTTCAGTTATAACAATTTGTCTGTATTAGGGAATAAAGTAAAGAGGAAAAAATAAAAAGTACCTATATTTCTTTCTTAATATTTGGATACTAATGAAAAGTAAGGAGAAATATATTTTAATCATTAACGAATATATTCTCAACCACTTTTTATCTTAATCATTAATGAATATATTATCAAAAGATTTACTTATTAATTCAAACTAAAGTTTAAAATTCAGTTTTGTTTTAAATAGGAGTTGTTATTCAAGGGGTGATGATTATTATGATCATAGCATTAATAATAATAATAATATTATATTGATTATTGTATGATTTCATTAATAATAGTTTTAAGATAGGCAAAATATTCCGATTAGAAATTACTAACTGATTGAATTGACATGGAATTATACTTACAAGTTCTTTAGACGAGAACAAGAGTGAGGTGAGTCTGAAAGAATGTGATATCTGATCAACATCTGCGTTGAATTTAATGTTGTCCGAAAAAAGTAAAGAAATATTAATTGAAAGTTTCTCCATTTGGCATTATGTCATTAATCGATGAAGTAGAAAAATCTATAAATTAAACCTAAGGAGCCACTTAGTGCATTTCATGTCAAAAGATTGTATCATTAGTTCATTACATCAAGAAAATTTAAAATTTAGTCTCAAAAGTTTTAACAGATACTAATTCTTATATATATATATATATATATATATATATATAATTATATATATTTAAAACTATCAATTTAAGTTATTTAAAATTAATTTTTAAATAAACAACTAATTTAATTAGTCTCTCCTTCTTAAGTATGTTTATTTTAGCAATTTTAAAGACATCTCAATAAAAAAATATTATTGCAACAAGTTTTTTTATTCAATTTAAGTTGCAAGGTTTCTCTATTTTTATCTGCCTTCGAGATTAAATGAGAAAAGTCAGAAAATGAAATTAAAAAAGTAGGTGGGAATTAATAAGATCTGCTTTTCACATGGTGGAATTAATAAGATTATGAAATTCATTAATTCAAAAACTGAGGTACGTAGAAGAAAAAGAGGATTGAAATTTTGAATCATCTATATTTTTTGTGCAATTCATATATCGTGTGCTAGTGTGTTTTTAATTCTTTTTTATGTTAGTATGTGAAAACTTGTTTCATTGTGACTTTAATGTGTGGTCTCGCTGGATTTGTTTACAATTATTATTATGAAGTAGTAGTTCTCTTCATTATTTGGACACAAGTAAATTTGTTTAATTGATTTTTTGGACAAGTTTATTTAAATGAATTGAAACTGAAGATTGTGCAACTTAAATTTGCAAAGAGGTAAAATAGTTCATGATTTTGTATGATGTCAAGTAAATTGATCATTTTTGTTAACTTGGGTTGAGATTATCTAAGTACATAGTCAAATAAGTGCTTAATATTAGAAATAAATAATATTTACTTTATATACATAATCGTTTTTAAAAAATTACATTATATATCGTTCTATTAATTGAGAGGACAATATTAGAAATATGAATTGCATTATGCATTTGAACCAACTACAGAAAAATAATAATTAATTAAGACAATAAAACATTATACTATTAATTTAAATTCAATTTTCACTTATATCTATTAATTTTATTTTATTTTGATTTGGATATTTAAATTACATTTTTACATTATTTTCTCTAGTTGTCGTGCGTGCGTGCGATTACTGTTGTTGTTTTGTTTATTTGCATAGAGATTGAAAAATTGATAACCCTCTCTCTCACTCATCAGTTAATGAAACATCCAAACTCATCTACCTATGGATCTCATCCTATATATATACATATATCATGCTCATTGCTCATCATCCTCATTCTCATCCTCCTCATTCTTTCAAAGTCCTCCGAAAATGTCCTTTCCCAACACCACTGTCTCGCCCAACACCGCCTCTCCCACACTACCTCGCCCAACACCACCGCCGCCGACCCCATCTTCCACCATGTCACGTTTCAACACCCTGATCTGAACCATCACAGGCCAAAATGGCTTGTCCCTATCATCTTCTACGGCGGTAGTGGCCATGTTAATGGCCCGTGCTCATCTTACTGCGCACGAGAAGAAGAGAGCAACACGGCGACAGAGGGTGCAGCTGGGGAGGAAGCTCCGGCGCCATTGTTAGATTGGAGAAGGATACAAAAGGAAAAGGAAGAGATGAATATTGTGATGGAGGAGTGTCTGCAACGAGTTTGATGATTGTAATTAATTATGAACAAGACATTTTGTATAAAATAAACCCGCATAAGTATAAGTTTTTGCAGACACTCCTCCGTCACAATATTCATCTCTTCCTTTTCCTTTTGTATCCTTCTCCAAATCTAACAATGGCTAAATTGGGGAAGATCAACATCTTGTTGATAACCCTTTCTCCCATCCATTGATGAATAAAAACGTTCAGACTCAACTTGTTCTCAGTTTCATCTCTATATATATTCTCATCCTCCTCAAACTCTTCTTCTTTGTTTTCTTAGTTTTGTATTCTGACAAAGTCTTTATTTTCCCTGCTTCTCTAAGTAGTTAGTTTCCCTTCATTTCTGTTTTTCTCTTCTAGTTTATTCTCTTAATATAAAAAGAGAGAAACATTTTTCTCTTTATAATTTTGAAGCAAGAGATTCTAATGAATAAAAAAGGTAATACTCACAAATGTTCTATTTGAATATGATCATTATTAACACTATAAGTATATTCTCACAAACACTTGAGCTTTCAATGGATTGTGACTCATGCTCAAGACAAGGTAGTTACTAGTAATAAATTCTAATAGCAACCTTTCTAGGTTACCGGTTTCATTTATTAAACCCACATTAATAATCATTAAAATGTGCAGAGAGTAGTAGTATAGTACTCCACTTTACTCTATCATATTTTATCATTCCACTTTATTCTATCATATTTCATCAATCTAAAATATATGTTTTTATTCAAATTAATATGATAAAATAGTGGATAAATGGTTTTAATAAATCAAAACTAAACAACAAATTTTTAAACAAACAATCAAATTGATTAAAACACAATTAAAGTGTTTAACTCATGTCGCAATGCTTAAACTTCAATAAACAATAAGAGAATCCCAAATTCATATTAATGTTGATTTAATCTAAATTCAAATTAATCAAAATTACTAGTTAATAATCTAAAATTCTCAATTAAATATTAGATTTATAATTTTAATTATAATTCAATTATAAAAGTTATAATCTTAATCCTAATTCAGTTAGAAGTAGTAGATGTCCAATTGTGTTAAGTTAAGCACAACAAAGAAAATTAATTTTCTTAGGTTGAAAATATTTAATCTTTTGAATTAATTTCGGTACTTTATAGTTTTATTTTGAGTGACCTATTTTAAATTCTTATTAATGATTGGAAACATTTAGTCTGGATTTTCACAACAAAAACAACTCAAACTCAGATCTGGATTTTTGTGTGATATTTTTTACATTTACAATAAAAACATAACAACATAAAAAACACTATCATAATTATTACGTATCCAATGATATTTTTCACACACAAATTTTAAATACTAAAATATGAAGAGGAAGAAGAGGAAGCATAAAAAACACTCATAATTATTCTGGATCCAATGATATTTTTCACACAAATTTTAAATACTAAAATATGAAAAGGAAGAAGCGGAAGCTACTTCCTCCACCGGAGCTACTTCCTCCACCGGAGCTTCCTGCGCCGGAGCTTCCTCCCCAGCTGCACCTCTGTCGCCGGTGTTGCTCTCTTCTTTCGTGCGCAGTAGATGAGCACAACCATTAACATGACCACTACCGCCGTAGAAGATGATAGGTACAAGCCATTTTGGCCTGTGATGGTTCAGATCAGGGTGTTGAAACGTGACATGGTGGAAGATGGGGTCGGCGGCGGTGGTGTTGGGCGAGGCAGTGGTGGGAGAGGCGGTGTTGGGCGAGACAGTGGTGTTGGGAAATGACATTTTCGGAGGACTGTGGAAGAAAGAGGAGGATGAGAATGAGGATGATGAGAATGAGCATGATATATGTATATATATAGGATGAAACCCAGAGGTAGATGAGTTTGGATGTTTCATTAACTGATGAGTGAGAGAAGGGGTTATCAATTTTTCAAATCCCTAATGCAAATAAACAAAACAACAACAGTAATCGCACGCACGCACGACAACTAGAGAAATAATGTAAAAAATGTAATTTAAATATTCAAATCAAAATAAAATAAAATTAATAGATATAAGTGAAAATTGAATTAAATGTAAAATAATATAAATGTTTTATTGTCTTAATTAATTATTATTTTTCTGTAGTTGGTTCAAATGGCATAATGCAATTCATATTTCTAATATTGTCCTCTGAATTAATGTATAATGTAATTTTTTAAAACGATTACGTATATAAACTAAATTTTAATTTTCTTGAAGTAATGAACTAATGATACAATCTTTTTGACATGAAATGCACTAAGTGGATCCTTAGGTTCTAATTTATAGATTTTTTCTACTTCATCGATTAATGACATAATGCCAAATGGAGAAACTTTCAATTAATATTTTCTTTATTTTTTTCCGGACAACATTAAATACAACGCAGATGTTGATCAGATATCACATGTCTTCAGACATCACCTTCATCTCTTGTCTCGTCTAAAGAACTTGTAAGATAATCTTCCATGTCAATTCAATCAGTTAGTAATTTCTAATCGGAAATTTTGCCTATCTTAAACTATTATTAATGAAATCATACAATAAATCATATATTATTATTATTATTATTATTATTAATGCTATGATCATAATAATCATCACCCCTTGGAATAACAACTCCTATTTAAAACAAAACTGAATTTTAAACTTAGTTTGAATTAATTAGTAAATTTTTTGATAATATATTCATTAATGATTAAGATAAAAAGTGGTTGAGAATATATTCGTTAATGATTAAAATATATTTCTCCTTACTTTTCATTAGTATCCAAATATTAATTAATAGGTACTTTTATTTTTGTCCTCTTACTTTATTCCCTAATACAGACAAATTGTTATAACTGAAAAGAAGATATGTCTAAGAATGTTGATTGACAAAAGAAGAAGGTCAAAGTGTAGGAGAAGACGTGTCCATGAACTTCAAATAAAATAAAGGCATAGATGAAATTAATTATTATTATACTAGTGGTTAGGGATTTATGAAGTTATTATTATTATTATTATTATTATTATTATTATTATTATTATTATTATTATTATTATTATTATTATTATTATTATTATTATTATTATATTTAGAATCATTAGCATAGCTGTGGGACAGAAGGAGCTTCACACATAAATATGATACAAAATTGTACTTGCCATTTGTGTATTAATTAATTTAACATTAAAAGAGCTGAAATTTTGACAGCAAATATTTTTGCAATGGTATTTTATTATGGGCCACAAAGCTGATTATAAACTTTAGAATTAAACCAACATGAAGTATGAGTGGTCTTGAATTAGAGTGATATCAACATTGAACAACATAAATTAAAAAAATATATATGGCAGATTCTAATTCTAATAAATATACAAAACGAAGAGATCTATGACAACTTTATATAATTTAATTCATATATAAAAATAAGGTCCAATCAGATGTCTATTTATTGAATATAATTTTTTTCTTGGATAGATTCTCATCTTAATAGTGGTGAGTTCATTAAAAGTTGGTGAATTCAACTAAAAGTAAATTAATTCTACAAAGTATTTATCATTTATATTTTCTTTCATGTCAATTTGTATCTTAATTAAATTCTTTGTATCTCTAGGATGCTTTTGCATCCGTATAGTTCTACAAAATAATAATATAAACCTAAAATAAATTTAAAGTATTTTTTTTTTGTTTTCGGCATTAAAACAAAAATAGCTATAATTATAACTTGTCATAAATGTAATAACTTGTCACACATAGTCTGCATTTATAATTTTTTTTTTTATATATATAGATCCTTAAATATAAGGTAAAATAATTAAAGAAACATAAACATAAACATATTATATTTGAAGTTAGATATCATTTGGTAATTATTCAATTAAAAACAATTTTGATACAAACCATTCAAATTACATTAATTGATGAAAAAAAAATTTCAAGCATATTTAAACAAAAATTTATGTCACATTCGTCTCACGTTTAACTAAAATCAATCTTTTTAAAATTAATTATCATTTCTATCAAATTAAAGACATGCTAAAAGTAATTTTTTTAACTATAATTTAGCAATTTTATAACTATTAAAAGTATGTTTATGCAAATTCCAATTGTAACAAAAGCAATTGAAATAAGATTATTTAATTTTTAATATTTGCATCTCTATTCATCCAACAAAATTCCAACTATCCAAAGCACAAGGATACTATCTAAAGCACAGGTAGTGAACCTTGCAACTTAATTGTATAAAACAAAAAATTGTGATAAATATTTTTTTTATTGAAGTAACACAAATAATGGTGGTTCCAATATCTTCAACTCATATATCCTTCCAATGATTATAATGATAATAAGATTTATCAACCCCAATTAGCCAAACCATTTGAACCATCATCCGCTAATAAGTCAGTCCATTAATGTGTTTTCAAGTTTTGATTGGATATTGTCAATATCCAATTGGTCCATTTTAAATTTGACATAAAATACATCAATTTAATTTAACTATTTTTTTAATATTCTCTGTAATAAAGTATAAATAAAAATAACTATATAAAAAATTAATATATTTTAATAATATTAAAAAATTTTATACGATCAATTATTTATTCTCAGTGTATACCAATTAAATTTTAAGATAAAATATATTACTTTTTTATTATTAGGAGTATATACTACTTTATAGGATGTGTTATCGAAAATAAAATAACAGTTGAAATTGTAATACTCGGTGTTAGTGACTTATATTGTAATACTTAGTGAGAGGATTGAAGAGGGATTGATTGATTGATTGGATATTGTAGGGACCTTGAATTGGATGTAAATCAAGAAAAAAGTGGAAGGATAAAAATTTAATGATGGATATTGATCATCCAACATTAACAAAATTTTATCTTAAATTATATATCATTTTACAATACAATTAAGTATAAATACCTTTTTTTCTTTCTATTATGTTATTTTACACTCTCTTTTTTTTATTCTTTTATTTATATTTTTATATCATTCGATATTCTTATAAAATTACTTATAATTTTTATTTTTTATGCAAAATTAATAATATATTTTAAATTTTATAGAATTGTCAAAGTGACATATTTGAGAAGGAGAAAGTAATTAATTAGTTGTGTAATTAAAATTTATATATATATATATATATATATATATATATAATTTATATTTAGAAATTGGTCTGAGAAAATTTAATTGGATAATTAAATCAATTTAAAAATAAATTAATTGGTTAATTATTAAGCAACTTAATAATTAAAACGAAAAAAAAAAAAACAAATTGAATAATCAACCAAATCTTATCATACATCAAAGGTTTAATTGAGTTGCCTTTTTGCTCATTTTACCCAGGTACTGAGTTGGTCTTGACTTGTAGCAAATATTCATAACTGAAGTATTGAAATTATTTTTTTTGAAATTGATTTTTTGGATTGATGAAAGAATTACTCTAAGGTCTATCTTGTTGGATTCATATTATAGAATCAAGATGTTGGAAGTTATCAAATTGTAGATGGAAGAAGTAAACAAAGTTTAATTAAAATAACTTTATTTTGATTAAGATATGCTCTGATGGAGAGGTGCTTTTAAGTTGAGTTGTCTGATTCTGTTTCTATTGGTCAAAATAAGTACAACTTATCAATTATGTATGCTAAGATGAATTTTGGTTCTATGCTTTCTAATATAAAAGCTTTTATATGAAACGGAATTAAATGAAGGGGGTAACTTATTTGCTGATATCTTTTGTAAATTTTCTGATTGGGGATAAAAAGACAGTGCCTTTATAGTCCACCAAACCATAACCATCATACACTCATTTTCTCTATATTTTCTTCTCTTATATTTCCTTTTGTCTTCTCCATGTCTTGCTCCGTCGTTACAAATAGAAGACACTGATTAAACGAGTTCTTATTAGAAATTAAGAATTGGTTGTTAATAGACAATGGAAAAGGAATGGTGCTGTGGTCCTTTATTTCCTCTGGCAATATTTTGTACCATATGATATATAGTGGATCCTATGGTAGCTGTGAGCTGTTGTACCTCTGTGGTGCTGTGACTACATTGTTTTCCCTTTAAATCAACCATGTAATGGTAGTATTGAATAACACAATGGTAACCTCTGGCTATGTTAGATGATTGTTTCTGGAGAATGCTATTGATATTTGGCAAGTTAGTTTTCCAAGAGGAAGATTGATTTAGTTGTGACTTTGATTGTCTAGGATTTTTGCATTTAGGATTCTCATTATTTCCAATATAATTGAGAAGCAAATGGGATCTTTGGATTTTGTTTGTGCTCTGTAGCAACTATTTTCCTCTCAATTCAGCTTGATTTTTGCTTGGTAGATGAATATAAGCTTCCGAAATCAAGAAATCACTTACTCCTTGTGAGAAGCCACGAGGAACAAGACATAGGTGTATTTGGAAATTATGCTTCTTGGAAATTTCTATTCAAAATTGTCCTTATAGACTTGCTACCCGTGATACTTTTAATTAGTTTATTCCTTGTCAAATTGTGTGTATTTTTATTATCAGGTCCATTTCATGTAATTGAAAGGTGGAATAAATTTGAAGTTTTTTTTTCCTCTTGTAGGAGTTGTCAATCAATAAAAGCATTATTTTATCATTGTGGTTCCATGATAGTTTTTATTTTTATTTTTTATTTTTTGTGTTGAGTTGCAACATATATAAATTTGGGGGACTAACTTATATAATATATCACTGCTCCATTTTAATATGGCACAATTAGAGTAGCGTGTTTGCCCATGTTACTCATTTTAATGGGGTACAAATGGATACATAAAATGGAGAGCACAACAGACCCAAAAAAAAGTGGTACAATTAGCATATTGATAGAGGTGTCAAATAAAAGCTAACCACAACATAATATAGGAGTTTGCCACCACATAGACAGAACCACCAAAATTGGGCTTTCATATTCTCTCTAAAGAGAATTACTGCATAACTAGAACCAAAATTAAACTATATTCATCTAGTACACAAATATAACCAACAAACCACTGCATAACAGAACGATCCAAGCTTCTTAAAAATAAAAAACAACCATCCAAATTAGGCTATCATACCTCTAGTGTTCTTGCCTATCTTGGAAAATGCTGCTTGAAGGAAACCAATTGTAACTGAAGATTCCCGCATGCAAAAGAAATTAATACTTGACCAAGCACGCATGTTTAAGTTTTAATCAGAGGTATATTTTAGTTATTTACATCCCTGAATCAAATAATTATATGAGTTATTTCCTTGTAACATACTAGTAAATGGAATCGATGAAGTATTTAAACTCCAACCTAAGGAATGGTAATCTTATTAAATTAAACTTAATTGCAATTTTATTCTATCTATTTTTATTAGTTTACGAAATCGGTCTCCTTATTTTATGATCTGATAGTTTTTGTCCATTATCATGTTTTTTTTAACTAAAAAAATGATGATATGACATGATTTAAATAATGTGATATATGATACAATAATATAGAATGATTATCAATCATAAAATCATAATAAAACTCTATAAAATTTAAATTTTTAACTTCGAAATTTTTTCATTTTGAAATTTAATTAATGACATGAATGACTAATGTATCTAGATGATTCTATATCTTGAAATCATATGTCACATCATTTAATATGTACGTCATTTTTTAGTTTAAAAATCTAATTGAAGAACTAAAACTGTCGACTTTTTAAAATAGATAGATTAATTTCGTGTATTGATGAAACTAAAGAGATGAAAGCTACAATCAAACTTTTAAATTATGTAAAAGAATGCTGTCAGCCATGAAATGAAATTATATGTAACTGAAAAAAACTATCAAGAAATTCAGATAAACTTTAAACCTCTAAAGGTGCACCAAAAGATGTATAGGGAACATTAGAAGGCGAGCCATCTTTGTTTTTTTCTCTCTATGATAAAAATATGATAACAAAATAATGAATTCAACATATCCACCAAAAAAGTATACTTTAAAGATAATCAACCAACTCAGTTTTATGTTGTTTTTCTTTTGATGTTGATCGTTTCATTTTCTCGAAATGTCCTTTCTTGCAAGTATTAGACATTGATTTAGTTTTGCAAGTAGAGGATTACAAAATTGCAACATACTCAGTATCATCATTTTGAGCCCAATTGTTTTCACTAGTTGTTGCATTTGAATTCAAATTGAGCACACTATTCCACTGTTGTACATTTTCTAAACAAACTTTTAAACTTATTATCAGAATTAAGATTGCTTAAATGTGAAGGTGCATTCTTAGATATATTCCATAAACATAACCGATGACTTGTAGCCATGGCTGCATCTTGATCTGTAAAGATTTTTTTTTGGTTGTTTGTTTCTGCTGCTCTCCAAAAACACTTTAAATAGCCTATTAAAGAAACCGAAGTTTCACCGAATAACAAAGCACAACCAAACATGACATTTTGCCGATGATGATTTACAACAACAAAAGAAACACAAATCGAATTATATTTAGTAGTACGGTAAGTGGTATCAAAAACCACAACATCTCCAAAAACAATCATAATCAACTTTCGATTTACCATATCTTCAAAAAACATTGTTCAAATGTCATTCTTGGTCTAATTGCACACTATAGTAGAGCATGACATCTTGTGCTCATCTTTTTTGGACTAAAGATTAGGCCTCTTTAGCTTCAATTAATTTCAATTTTTCACTTATGATTTAGCAAGTTTATCAAATTCATCAAACTCTTCTCCTAAATAACTCAAAATATTAGTAAAACAAATTAAACTCATCATTTAGACTTAAATAAAACTTAGGATATTTAATTTCTACTAAACTCATTTACAATAACATTATCTTAATCACTTTGGATACAACTTAAATGATTAGAGCATCAAGAAACAACCTACAATGTGATATATTTTTCTTTCTAATCACATACTAAGACCAAGAAGGAGTTTTAATGTTATCCAACAGCAAAGCCACATAAGACACCTCTCCATTAAACAATGTTGTTTCTCACAATCCATATGCTCCAACAATCAAATTAATTGTGACATTTTCTTTTAATCAAATCTCTAACACATCCATGTAACTCATGAATACCCAACCAAAGATGTACCTTACTCCAAATCAATTTAGCAAAATAGCATAAACAAAAAAACATAGTTTATCCTGATGGGAAATTCAACAACAAATATAATAACAACTCTAACAGAGCAATATGCAGCGGATAATCAATTTCCCAAACTTGCAAGAATCTGTGAGGAGCAATCAACAAATAATCACAGCAACTAAAATCACCAATCACAAATGACACAATAATTTTTAACGTGGAAAAAACCTTCTCAATGTGAGAAGTAAACAACCACGGACCAAGCCAGTAATAGAGCTCCACTATGATCAAAATATGGGTACAAGAGAGTTTCTAATATGACACAAATTCGTGCTCAGTAACCAGCCAAAAAACAGCAAGGTAACCAGCACAACAATCAGCCAACACAATGAGAAAACAAACATGAAATTGAGAACAAAGTTCAGCAAAAAAACCAGAAAAACTGCTGCTGTCCGAGTTCAATTTCTCCCACCTCAGACCTCTAATCGACGATCCAAACGGTCAGAATGAAGTACCACGAGTCACGAACCTGCTGTCCACATTCAGCCCGATCGACGGTGAACGAAGGAGAAATCGCGAATCTAGTGCAGCTGCTCTGTTTTATGCGAAATAGGGTTTGCTCTTCCTCTCTCACTTTCTCTTTGCCTTTCTCTCTCTGAATTCAGCTCTTACACCCCCCCACTAATCTGACTCTCGCCACTTGGTTAAGTGAGACACATGGACTTGCACATATTGGCCTTCTCCACATAGGAAGGGAGCCAAAACCCAACATATCTCCCCCTCCACAACTATGTGGAGGTGACCGCCAAACCGGCGATCTCACAACAGTTTCAAACTTGCTTCTCGGTACATGCCTTTTCATTCATATCAGCACCATTATCATCTGTATGAACCTGGCCAATCCAACAACCAACATCCAAAACATCACGTATCCAATGATACCTAACATCAATGTGCTGGACCTAGAATGAAAGGTGAGTTCTACCAAGATGAATTGCACTTTGACTATCACAAAATAGCAAATACTTATCTTGAACAAAACCAAGCTCCTGCAAGAAATTCCTCAACCATAACAATTCCTTGCAGATGCTTCTGTAATGCAATGAACTCTGCCTCAGTAGTGGACATGCAACACACCTCTGCAATCTGGATTGCCATGCCACAGCTCCCCCTGCAAGCTTAATCAAGTAGCCTGAGGT
The DNA here is from genome assembly GCA_002896215.2 of Cicer echinospermum. Classification (NCBI taxonomy): domain Eukaryota; kingdom Viridiplantae; phylum Streptophyta; class Magnoliopsida; order Fabales; family Fabaceae; genus Cicer; species Cicer echinospermum. Next base: position 16,985 of record PGTU02001751.1, read on the forward strand.
AGACTTTCTAGAATCAATGTCTCCAGCCATATCAGAATCAGTATATCCACAAGAGTAGGCTTATCACTCCAAAACAAAGCCTCAAACTGGTAGTACCACGAAGATACCTCAAAATCCATTTCACAGCATCCAATGCTCTCTACCTGGATTAGACAGAAATCTAATAACTGTACCAACAACATGTGCAATATCAGACCTTGTACACACCATTGCATACATTAACTACCCACAGCAGATGCATAAGGAACTCGTTGCATATCTGATTTTTCAGCTTCATTGGTAGGGACTCTGACTAGTATCAATTTAAAATGAGTAGCAAGAGGAGTACTTACACGGCCTTAGCATTTTCCATCTGGAACCTCTGTAACACTCTTTCAACATAGTGTTCTTGTGGACAGCCAAGTTTTCTTCTTTGTTTCCTGTCACGCATGATTCTTAACCAAGAATCTGCTTAGCAGCTCTCATGTCTTTCATGGCAAATGACTCGCCCAATTGCTTCTTCAACCTGTTACTCATGGAATATTTTTCTCAACAATAAGCATGTCATCAACATACAATGAGACAAGATAATGAAATCATCATCAGCAAACTTTTTAATAAAGATGCAGTGATCAGAAGTAGTCTTCCTGTAGCCTTGCTCACACATAACTGACTCAAACTCTTGTACCACTGAGCGGGGCCTGCTTCAACCATATAGACTCTTTTCTGAGCCTACACACATAGTCTTCTTTGCCTTTAACAGAAAACCATCAGGTTGCTTCATGTAAATCTCTTCCTCAATCACCATGAAGGAAAGCAGTTTTTACATCATGCTCTACCTCCAAAGATCAAGAGTAGCAGCCAAACCAACACAGTTCTAATGGATACACTCTCACCACAGGAGAAAAATCTCATGAAATCAACACCGTTTCTCTTCTGAAAACTCTCACAACTAATCTGGCTTTATATCTGAGATGTAGAATGCTTTCTTGCTCACTCTGAAGATCCCTGTTTCCAAAGCTTCTTTCCTGGTAAGTTATCAACAAATCAAAAGTGTGATATCATGCAAGACTTCATTTCATCTTGCATAGCATCCAGCCACTTCGTCTTCTTTCATCACTCTCCATGGCTTCATCATAACATTCAGGTTCGCCTCCATCAGTCAAGTAAATGTCATCAGAGGATACTGGTGGATGGTTTCCTCTGTGCTAGTAGACCTCCAAACTTGAGCTTGAGGTGGTCAGGAGCTCACCAATCCTCAATCTTGTGACATCTCATGTTCTTGCTCAGCTCATCATTAGGAACATCCAATCATCTCCAAGCTACTGTCACAACATCACCATGTGCCATCATTCTGAACATTTATCAGCAGTATCCAGTCATGGTAGGCATCCCGAACTGGATCAACAATCAAGACAAACATTATCAATCTCAAGTGTAGTCTCTCCATCTTTACAATGTCTCAATGGTTTGGTCTCGCCATAACTTCACATCACGGCTTCTAACAGCTTTCTTCTCAACTGGATCAAACAGCTTGTAGCCAAATCATCCTGACCATAAACCGATAAAGATGCACTGTCTTGTCTTCGCATCCAACTGGATCTCTCATCCTTTGGGAACATGTACATACTTTGCAACCGAAGCTACCAAAAGATCATACCTGACATTCTTGCCAAACCAAATCTTGTCTGTCACCTCGCATTCAGCAGCTGCAGACTCAAATATAATAACATGCACTTTTGCCATGTACAATGCTTCACACCAGGAAAATGCTAGGCAACTTGCTCTCGAGCAAACACCTAACTCTTCATCAACGTCCTGTCATTCGCTCTGCTAAAACCATTCAGTGAGGGGTTTTAGGAGGAGTCTTTCATCTGATATCGGCTGCTGCAATAAACATCAAATGGACCACAATACTCACCACCATTGTCAGTCGAATGCATTTCAACTTCTTGCCTGAACGCTCTCCACCATAACAGAACTCTTTGAATTTCTCCAGAACTTGGTCTTTTGTCTTCAAAGCATAGACCCAAAGCTTCTCTGGAACAATCATCAATAAAAGTAACAAAGTAAAGTGCACACTAATTGACTTACCTTCCGGACCACAACTCACAATGCCCAATTCAAGCACACTCGACATCCTGAGGAAGGATGTTCTGAGGATACTCTAGTTGCTTACCAGCCATGCAATGAGACTATTCTTCCAACTCTGCACTCTTTATCCCAGATACATCCTTTTAGGCTAAACAATTCAGCCCTTTCAACTGATTGATGACTACAGCCTGCGTGCCACAAGAAGCCTCCATATCCATGGCATCACACTGTCTTTAGCAACCTGCTTATCCTATACAGTTATTTATTTCTCCCCTCTGGCCTACACTTAAGTTACCCTCGTGAGTTTCCATTTTCCTGAACCAAGTGATTATCATAACCACCATCATCAAGCATCTGCACAGAGACAAATTAAAGCGAACATCTGGAGCATCGTTTGCTCCTCTAAGCAACAACTGCACTCCCAATGTTGGTCTGCAAACAAACTCACCAATACCAACTACCTTGACACACCATCATTACCCATCTTCAACACTCCAAAGTCACCAAATGTAAAGATGTGAGAATCCTCCTTGGTCGAACATGCAGTGTAGCACCACATCCAAGTAATCCACATGCTCTCATCTGATACAAGATTGACTGAGTCATGTCACAGAGATGAATCAGATCATCACAAGTAGCATAGTAACACGGTCCATCATGATCTAAATCTCCTGCTACTGTTATGTTTTTGCTTCTGCCTTCCATATAAACAGGTTCCTCTGTATGTGCCCCAATTTTGTGACAAAGAAATTTGCACTCCTCATCTGTTCACTTGACTACTGTCTTGTCTCTCTACTCGAGCTCTGTTATCCTGTCTTTCCCTTCGGTTCCCTTCTTTGACTTCGGCCCTGTTCCAGGACATAGTACTCGAAGTGAATAAGTACCTTGTGCCTCCTCTATCATCGTCATAAAGACACTTCCCTCACTTGCCAAAGAGAACAAGCACCATCAGAAGCTGAGTTTGTAATTGAAACCCGAAAAGTTTCCCAAGAATCTGGTAGAGTATTCAGTAGCCATAGTCCCAACACTTCATCATCAAATTTGATACCCATACCTGACAATTGATCTAGGAGCCCTTGAAAATCATTTAAATGATCTGAAATAGAAGTCCCCTCCTTGTA
>PGTU02001756.1:0-10153 GCA_002896215.2 Cicer echinospermum
ATTTTCTGAGATTGAATAGGTGTTAATGTTGCATATATGTGAGTTGTTCATATGTTTTATGACTGCAATCCAACTGTTTGTTAAAATGACACAACCCCTTTTGCACCTTAATTCCCACAAAACGTGACTGCACTCCAACTGTTTGTTAAAATGACACAACCACTTTTGCACCTTAAGGACCACGAAATTTGTACTGCACTCCAACTGTTCGTTAAAATGCCATTCAATGCATACGCACTATTATCATGTACAATTTTGTTGGACTAACCCAGGGCCACTTAAGTTGTTATTTTTCTAAAGGGGACCATGCTTAAATTAATTATCTCTAACTTGAAATATTTTGAACTATGAGTATGAACACTTGTTTTGCAGGACCTAATGGCAACCCAACAAAAAAGCAAAACAAACTAAGGTCGCAAGTACATCCTTCGCTCAACAAACAGCAGGAGGCATGTTTTATGATGATCTATTTGCACCTCACCAGTATACTGGCGACCATAGCGGAACAGGAACAAATGATCTAAACGAGAATCCTTGAACTATTAAACTGAGATAAGTTTTCTTTCCTTTTTTTTTCCTTCTGTTGTTTGTCCTGTTTCTTTCCGTTTTCTTTGTTTAATGTCAGTATATTGTTACTTTCTTTTCTTTATGTTCTTTTTTTTTTCCTTTCACTAAATGTGTACTATGATGAAACAGTTGTACTGACTTGCACTTAATCTTAAAATTTCTGTTTGTGATTTCGCAAGTTAAATTTCATTTCTAAGATTATGTTATTGCTCAAGTCGACAAGTCTTCCTAATGCATGCATTCTTGATTACTAAATGGTTGTAGAAGCCTAATATGCCATCAATTTTTCAAAAATACAATTTTAACTTTTCAGAAGCATGTTGGCTTTATTTTGATTGTTCATACTCTCTTTTATTATCCTAGCTGTGAGCTTTTGAGCCTAAACACTTAAATTATTTGTTGTGTGATTATCCAGACATGTGTTATCCATCTAGAACTTGCACTAATTCTGACTTGCATCACTTGTAATTTATGCATACATTGAGGCAATTTTATTGGTCGTTTGAGCCTTTCTAACTACCCGATGAAAATTTTACCCTTTGCTAGCCCCTTTGAGCCTTCCCCTTTTATTTTGGTTACTAGCCACATTACAAGCAAAACATCTGACTTTAATTAAATCACCTTAGTTGGAGTTAGGTAGAAAAAAATTATTGTCTTGATAAAATTCTAAGTTTGGGGTTGCTCATGGGATATCAACTTTTTAAGTTTGGGGTGGTGATTCTCAGAAAAAGAAAATAAAAAAAAGAAGAAAAATAAAATGAAAGAAGAAAGAAGAAAAAAAAATAAAAAAATAAAAAAATTTCAATTTGTGTACTTTGGTAAATAATATCTTCTTGGTTCTTTTGTCAATGTTTGAGAATCTCCGTAATGAAAAGGTGAAGAAAAAAAATGGTAGAATAAGGTGGAAATGTATGCCTAACTCCAAGTGGTAAAGCCTACCCGAAAGTCCTCCAAAAATGTATGTGTTTACTACATTGTGATTGCTAACCAGAATTTTTTCAAGCCTATGGTAGCGTGATGCATGTTCTAGGATTTGAGCGATAAATTCATAACCCTTTCTAAACAGTTGAGAGAAATTTTGGTGAGATTGTGTGAAGAGAGAGTTGAATTTGATGAATGAATGCCAACGTGTACAAATCTTGTTGTCTTTTTGTTCTTAATGCAAACAACCATAAAGCATGATGAATGTTTTGAGTAGCAAGAACTTTGAAAATTTATGTGTGCATTTAACTGGACCAAATCTATTAATTGTTGCTTGGGGACAAGCAATAGATTAAGTTTGGGGTTATGATGACTCTTCATCATATGCATATTTTCCAACTATTTTAGTCTTATTTATCCTCAATCATTAGTTAAATTAAGGATTTATTTGATATATTTTGTTGATTTTTGTTCTTTGAGTTAATAAAATGTTTTTTGTTTTTATTTCATTAATTAAGTAGGAATTTTTCGTAATTTTACATTGTGTTTTGTTTTAGTGCAGTGCTGAATTTTGGTGAGAAATCAACATGACATATGTAGATTATTTCAGCCATATATAGAGTTGTAGATGTCCAATTGGAGTCAAACACAGTGCAAAACCAAATTCAAACTCGAAAGAGGAGACAAATACAATATACGCCGGACAACAAATGCTGAGCGCTTGGAGCGCGCCCAAGTGCGCCTCAAGCGCTTTTTCCAGCATCTGCTACTGCCCAAACGCGCCTGGAGCACGTTTTACGCGTCTGGGGCGCGCGACGCGCACCAGCAACCATAAAAACGCAGATTTTTACTGTTTTAGGGATCTTTTTCACTCTTGGGAAGTTGGGAGTTCAACCATAACAATATGATTTATTATCATTCAAAATATTATTTAAAGATTTCTAACGACAACTTAGATGATAAAAGAGTAGTGGAGATGATTGAGGTCATGGCCTCGGGTTGCAACATGCAATTTCGGTGGACACACAATTCAAATTGTGTTGGTCCTCATAGATTTCGTCAACTCAATCTGAGACATGTATATGCGATAATCGAGATAAACGTGTGTCGCATGGTGGCTTCCGACATTTGGAGTGCAACCTCGAAGTCACTTAGAAATTTCTCACCCGAATACCTCTAAGGTCTAACAATCTTGCCTAAATGCTCAACAGCAGACCACTACGATCATGCTCATTCAGTTGTACTTTTCGAAAATCACTAGGGTTGTCAAGCCCTACCTCACAATTATTAATCATACATCATCATCATCAGATAAAATTATCACAATGCATCCATATTTTATTATCACATCACATAAAATCATTTAATCAAACATATACATAAAATTCATTCAACACTCAATATCATCATAATATTAAATACCACACAGTTAAAGAAATTAAATCAATCAACACCTTACAAATATTTCTATTATATATTTTAATCTCAAAATTTCTATATTTGCACATCAATTAATTTATTCTTTAAAGGGCTACTTCCGTACGTAGCGAGCCCGGGATGGATCGTTGGGAAACACGGTTTTTCCTTTTATTTCACAATATATTATACTCATGAAATCAAACTCTTTACCATATTTCGACGCTTTTGCACACGAATACGATTCAACGAGCAAACAATAATTGTTCTTTGACTTTTTGTCCTTCAATCGATCTAACTCGACACTTTATGAGTAAACGTCAAAAATAAATTATGAGAAGACACTCGAAAAATGAATTTACTACTACGACTATCATCATTGTCATTTTTATTATTACTATTATCATTATTATTATTATTGTGTAATTTGATTTATTATTATTTTTATTATTATTATTATTATTATTATTATTTTATTATTTTATGATTATATATATTTTATATTCTATTATTTTATATTTATACACTCGGTTTGGTCTCAATTGTACAGACTAATGCATATAGAAAACTCATATAATCAAACATTAATCCCTAAAATTATCAATATTATTTCTAAAGATTGAACACCACAATTGTTATTTAAATTATCATTACATTAATAGAATGTTTATTATAAAAGTTAGGTGTTACTATTAATATGAAACACTGCGAACGTATCGCAGTATTAATAACAACAGTTTAGTTAAAAGATACTAATCATACAATAAATCAATTTAATCTAATCTCTAGTAGTGTGACTTCGTTCTCAATATGCATATTTTTCATTGTTTTTTAGTCTTATCTATCTGTGATATAGTTAATTTGAAGGTTATATATATATCCTTCGTTGATTCCTGTTCTTTGAGTTATTAAAGTAGTCTTGCTCTTATTCCTTTGACTAGTAGCAATTTCTGTTTTACGTTGTTTTTAGTTTAGTGTGTGTGATTTTGGTGAGAATCAACATGATACTATGTGGAGTATTTCGCCATATCTGGAGTTGTATATGTCCAATTTTTGTCAAACCAAGTGCAAATCAAATCTAATATCCATAGTTACAACGTTCAAGAAAACACAAGAATCCAATCCAGACTCAAAAGAGGAAAAAATGTAGAAAACATCAAATAGAAGAAGTTGTGCGTCTGAAGTGCAACAGCTGAGCCTGGGGCGCATTTATGCATTGGTGAAACTGTCAATTTGCACCTGAAGTGCAACAGCTGCGCCTGGAGCGCATTTCCACACTGATGAATCTGTCAATTCACAGGTGAAGAGCAACAGCTGCCCTGAGGAGAGTGATGCAAATTAGAACTCATCAAAACACGTTTTTATCAATTTTTAGGAATCTTTTTTACTATTGTGAAGTTTGGAGACTTGTAATCTAGCAGAGAAACTCAAAGATGACTGTTTCTAACACCATTGGAGTATTTTTATCAAGAATCATTTATGAATCTTTCTTGTAATTCTTCTTTAATCTCTATCTTTTATCTCTTTGTCATGAGTAACTAAACCTTATTTGTTAGGGATGAGTGTAACAAGAGGAAACCCTTATTTTTCTAATTTAATTTCTAGTTATATGAATGAGTTTATTAAATTATATTTCTCATAGTTGTTCTTAATGCTTTTTATTGCTTGATCAACTTTAAAATGTTCTACGATTCGTATTTTGAAACTAAATTGGACTTTATGAATGCTTGAGATGAGAAATTCATATATTGTAGTATAGGAATAGATGCATCTCTTGATGTCGATTAAATTTGTTGCAAAGGCAGCAGTTTAAAAAAAGAATTCTAGTATTGTGAAGCTTAATTTTAATCTTAAATACACTAAGGAATTAGGGGGTACTTTGGAATTAAGGGTTTTGTCACTTAGACATTAGGGCAAGAATAATAAAGAGAATTCGATAATAATTCAATAAATGAATTTAGTAACTAGGATCAAATTAGAAACCAAGGTTGGATTCAAAGTGAAACTCATCATTGACATTTTTCTTGTAATAAAGAATCAATTTTATTACTCTTTTTTCTTTCAAATATTATTTCAATCACTTCGGAAAATTTTTGTTGAATTTTAGTAATTAAATACAATTCGATTGAAATTATCAACAACAATTTCAACTGAAGTAGTGAAACTGAAGTAATTGAATTCAAAAAGCATAAAAACTCATTGAAATTACTAAAGTATCAGTTAAATTTATAATACCTTCGAAAAGTCAAGCGTAATTGCAACTTGAAATGGAATACATTGAAGTCATTTGATTGCATCTTTCTATAAAAAGACAAAACAAGAAACCTTGAAAGGTTCATTGTTTGTTCTAAAGTTTATATTTATAATATATTTGAGCTAAACAAGAAGTTATTTGAACATGACAAATAAAAATTATTAGACAATGAAGCATTACCCTCACAAGATATCAAAACAACTAACTTTAAGGATAATAATGAGTACCCAATATTCCATTATGCACAGTCATATGGTCAAATGCAAAAATGAGCATATAGTCTTAATTTTTATATTCTCTTGACAAATCTCATTAGGTAACTTCTTTCTTCAAAACTATATAGCATTGAATTGAATTGCAAGTAGTGTACACATAAGGGGAAATTAATAAAACTCAACAATATAAGAAAAACACAAATTCTAACCAAAAACCAAAACCATTTAAAAAAATTATTTAACCAAAAAATAAGTTACAGAAAGAACATAAAAACGACCTAAATCAAGCTAAAAGATAATTTTGAAGCATACCCATGAAGTAAGAATGCTAAACTAACACGAAGGTATGTACAATCACCATTTTAGATTCAATTTTATGCTAGTAAAAGGTCATAATTATTTCTTTTTAGCATCCATTTCAATTTCAATTTATTTGTCATTGTTTACCAAATATTTCATCCACGGAACTACCAAATGTTTCATCCACAGAACACTAAAGTGAATAGAATATCGAATTTACAAAAGTGGAAGAGGATATAAGAGAGATATAAAAAGGTAATAGAAAATTAGAAGTGATATCAAATTAAACATTTACAATAAATCAAAAAATAACAATAAGTAAGCGAATCTCATATTTATGAAGAAATTAAAATATAATATTATTAATTTGAAACGGGCGGGTTCGGGTATCCGTGGTTCAAGAATTCTGAACCGAACTCGTCCATTATAAACCACACAAACCCGTTTTTGTTGACCCGCTTACCTGGAAACCCGATCTTGCCCACCCGTTACAGAAATTGGGCCGCAGACGGTTCAGTTTATCTTGGGCCTCGATTTTTTGTCCAGCCCTAGTACATACCATTGACACACATTATATTGTTCATTTTCGACATCAAAATAAAAATAGTGAAAGTAAAACATAAAATAAATTAGGAGACTAATAAGTTTCACCCATATGTGTGAAGAGTTTAAGGGTTAATATCATAATAAGAAAAACGGCAGCGCTTGGACGAGGAAAAAATCAGCAAACACAACAAACTAGGCTATCGTTTGCCACCGGTGATCGAAACTATTCCAGAAAAGGTTTTCTGTTTTCGTCCAAATTTCAGTATGTTTTTTTACTCATTTAGCTAGTCAATTAAACACAATTTTCCATATTTTTAACAACCCCAATTTATCTCTAGAATATCTGACTTCTCTGTTTGTAGAATTCATTATTTTGCATCGTTCTCCTTCACCATAAGTACGATTTGAGTGAAACCAACCCCAAAACGATTGCGTGAAAAGTGGTTATATTATCCACTGACCTTCAAAATTTATTTTGATGTTTACGCATAAATTGTCGAGTTAGATCGGTTGAAGGACAAAGAGTCAAAGAACAAAGATTGTGTGCTCATGGAATCGTATTCATGTGTGAAAGCGTTGAAATAAGGTAAGGGTGAGAAAGTGTTTGAATTCATGAGTATAATATATTGTGAGATAAACGGGAAAACCGTATTTCCCAACGATTCATTCGGGGCTCGCTACGTACCGCAGTAGCCCTTTGAGTGGTAAATTAATTAATGTGCAAAATGGAAATTTTGAGATTAAAATATGGAATAGAAATACTTATAAGGTGTTGATTGATTCGTATAATGTGTGGTATTTAATATTATTGTGATTTTTGATTTAATTTCGTTAAATGTTGGGCATTTGATATTATTATTCGATATTTGATTTATTATCGTTAAATGTGTGATATTTAATATTATTGTGATATTGGATGTCGAATGAATTTTATGTATATGTTTGATTAGCCAGGTTTACGTGGTATGATAATAAAAGGTGGATGCATTTTAATAAGTTTATGTGATTACGATGATGTATAATTAATAATAATGATGTTATAAATTTGTGATAAGTTTGTACGATGATGTATGATTGTTGTTATAAGATTGTGATGAGTTTATGTGATGACGTGTGATTAATAATAGTGATGTTATAAATTATGATGAGAATATTGAAGTAACTCCATAGTTGATGAAATAATTGTGATTCCAATTTGTGTTTGAGATGATGACCTTAATTAATGGAGTACCACAGACCAACGAGGGGTGAAAATAAATATTGAGATTTTGTGAAGTGGAGATTATTTTGTCATCATATAGGTAGGGCCTGACAACCCTAGTGATTCCGGGGAAGTACAACTGAATGAGCCTGATCGTGGGAGTCTGCTGTTGAGCCTTAAGGCAAGATTGTTAGAACTTTGTGGTTTTCGAGTGGGAAATTCTTAAGTGACTTGGAGGTAGCACTCCAAATGTCGGGAGCTACCATGCAACACACGTTTACCTCGACTGTCGCGTATATGTGTCTCGGGTTGAGTTGAGGGGATCTATGAGGACAGGGCCAATTTGAATTGTCCGTCCACCACGATGGTGGCATAGTATCCAGCCTCATAACCAAGTACTTCAGAGTTAGAATGGTACCACATTGTGAAGTAAAGTCTAAGCTCATGCATAACATTGCATTTCCTTGTGATTGTTTTGTTGTGATTGATGTGTTTCACAAGTAATAATAATTACTCTTAGATGATTTGATGCATATTATAATGAGATAATTATTTTACTTGAGTGACTTTGATGTTATAATATGATACAATGTACTTAAATATTTTGATATATCGTAATGTGATTATGATACGGTCTATTATGATTGTTTTCATGTTCTTCTTACTTATATTATACTATTAACATGATTTCAAAACTCACCTCCTTCGTTGTTTGTGTTTGACTGGTTTGGCCATGCGTTTGCAAAATCGCAGTTGTTACAGGTTAATGAGTTTTGAAGTTCAAGTTTGGAAGGAACCTGGCTCTGATAGGTGATACCGGGAATAAGAGTTGTAATTTATATTTTACTTATTTAATTTGAAACCACTTTTGTATGAAAAACTTATAAGTACTAGTAAGTTTTTAGAATTAAATCAAGTAATTATACTTAAATCAAGCTTATTGAGATTATACTATTTTATAGGAGTAAAGAAGTTTAGAGTGTTCCTTTTTATTTTTGAGAAATGTGATATCTTAAATTAAAAATAAAAGTTTTTATTTTCTTAGAAACAAATTTTTATTTGTCCCCTGCATATTTTATAGTAAAAATAATAAATTACTATATATATTATTTTGAGGTTTTTAGCGGTGTCACAAGAAGTACCAACATAAGAGGCGCGTATAAATAGTCACATATTTTAGGGAAGTCAAGCAGAGAGACATACGTTACTCTCAAATCCTAAAGAAGTTGATGAATTTATATGTACCCATCAATCCATAATAATGTCGGGTAATGTGAAAAATATTAGGGCCAAACTTATGAAATAATAATTTGTGACGTTATGAAATCATAATGTGAAATCAATTTATAAAATTTTGAATAGATGTTACGAAATAATATATAAATAAGAGATATAGTATAAGATATTGGATATTGTATAGAATTTGTGGAAAAACTATTTAGAAACTTAGTAGAGAAAACTCTCTAGGAAGACAAACACGTATTGAATATTTAAAAATAATAAGTAATTATATTAAATTTGAGTTTAAATATCTATAAAAAAAGTATTGCTTTTTTAGTATATAAGAGACTTCATATATAACTACCTTAATAGAGAAACTTAAACGAAAAAAATTCTTAAACGTAGAAGTTTAGACAGTGCCAACAACTTTTCTTTGAAACAATTGTTAAATTAAAAGAAGTCTATTAAACTCAGTGTTGAAAAAGATAGATGTTTTTTGGCCTCTGATAACAATGCAAGAAAAGGCATAAATAAATCATTTTCACAACCATGTTAGCCAGGTAGTAAAAACTTTTTCTCCTTCTTTGCAATTTTCACATTTTCTTCTGATGAGCTCTCTCAGATATATATGTAAAAGCAAAAATGTGAAGTTAGATTAATCCAGGAGAAAAAATATATATAAGTATATGACAGGTAGAGGCGAAAATGTAAAGTTGATTTATACAAACATAAAACAAACGTATGGAGTAATAAACTGTATCATTACACAAACATTCCTCAAGGAAAAACATCACATTATAAAGTCAAAACCACTTAAGGAAAATCAATAAATTTCACTATAACATCAAATCATGTAAGAGAAATTATTATCGCATACAATAGCTATTAATCACAGTAGAACAATTACAAGAAAATGCAATGTTATGCACGGACTTATACTCTACTTCACAATGTGGTACCATACTAACTCTGAAGTACTTGGTTAGGAGGCTTGATACGTTGTCACCATCCCGGTGGACGGAAAATTCTAATTGGCTCTATCCTCATAGATTCCCTCAACTCTACTCGAGACATATATATGCGACAATCGAGGTAAACATGTGTTGTATGGTAGCTCCCGACATTTGGAGTGCTACCTCCAAGTCACCTAGGAAATCTCAACCCGAATACCTCCAAGGTATAACAATCTTGACTTAAGGCTCAACAGCAGACCTCCACAATCAGGCTCAATATATATTTTCCCAGAATCACTAGGCTTGTCAGAGCCTACCTATATGATGACAAAATAATATCCACTTCAAAAACTCTCAATATATATTTTCTCCAATCTTTGGCCTATGATACTCCATTACGACCTTCATCTCAAACATAAATTGGAATCACCATTATTTCATTAATTATGGGGATACTTCATTATTTTGAATACAAATTTATAACATCACTATCATAAATCACACATCACCATCATTCCATAAATTCATCACAAATTTATAGCATCCTATCATCAATCAT